>JAJEJO010000576.1:5738-29593 GCA_020662805.1 Glaucomys volans | reverse complement strand
ATTGAACTCAGGGACACTTGGCCACTGAGCCACATCCCCAGCCCTATTTTGTATTTTATTTGGAGACAGGGTCTCACTGAGTTGCTTAGGGCCTCGCTAAGTTGCTGAGGCTGGCTTTGAACTCACGATCCTCCTGCCTCAGCCTCCCAAGTCGCTTGGATTACAAGCGTGCGCCACCACGCCCGGCTTCACCGGTGATTCTTGTACCAGCTCTGTGGTGACATTTCAGCACCAACCAGATTTCTTCTCCAGTGGCAAAGCCAGGCTGCTGTCCTCAAAAACGTGATCAGTGACAGGGATGCAGGGATGAGAGCAGCAAGGGTCACCAAACAGCAGCCAGTCGCTGAAAGTGCCCTGGTGCCCTGCACTGTGCCAGCCTTTTCCAGTGCCCCAGCGCTGGCCTCCTGGGCGCTGACTTGCCCAGGATCCTGCCTGGCCTGCGTGGGCTGTGCAGGTGGCGGGTCTGGAGGAAGCCATGCTCCTGTTTCCTGGGTACAGAAGCTACTCTGGCCTTGGCCTGGGGTCTGGCCAGGTGTCCAACTTTTTCAAACAAGCCATTAATGTCCTCTTGCTGTCAGGGGAGGAGGGAGGCCTGGGAAGAGGCCCCTGGGCCCAACCCCACAGACTCCGCTCTCTCCTGGGCCCTTGATCCACCCAGCACACTGACGCACCTGGGAGGGCTGCCCAGCCCCGGTGCCCCCGCCCTGGGCAGTACTAAGACTTGGCTGCACCTGTCCGAGGTGGCAAGCCTGCCCCAGCTGGATCTCCTCCGCCAGCTCGAGCATTTTGGAAAATGTTCTTAGAATCTCCACTAGAGATCCTCTATCCCTCCCTCCATGTTCTTGCCTCAGGAGCAGAGGCCAGCGGCCTGAACAGAGGAATGGACAGACAGACAGACAGGTGGCCATTCTGGAGGCGCCAGCTCTCTCCTCTCCACCCTGTCCCTGCCTGTCTCCCCCAGGCCCTGGAGGCTGCAGCCATCCATCATGGCTGATGAACACCGCCCCGATGGGGAACTGGCGCGCAGGTGATGAAAGGCTCCGAGACCCTGCCCCTCCCCTCAGGGTACTGAAATCCCCGGGGGTAAGCATGAGACTCCATCTGTGACAAGCGTGACAAGGACAACACACCTTGTATTCTCATCTTCCGTCTGCCTGGGCTTCCCTGGCCTCCTGGAAGCCTTCGGGGAACAGGGGGCTTGCCCATTATTCAGAGGAGACACTGAGGCCCAGAGGGACAGAGTCACTTACCCAGTGGCCAAACCCAGAACCTTGGAGTCTTTTTCTGCAGTTCGCTGATCACTTTGCCAGGGGAGTGAACTGAGGTGCTCCCGGAGTCCCAGCCTGGGAACCATGGTGGGGTTGGGGGTCAGGGGTTGGTGGGTGGCAGGAGGCCCCAAAACAGCGGTCTCCCCTGTGCAGACAGGAGCTGGAAGCGCAGAGAGGGTAGAAGCTGGAGTTGGGGGCAGAGCCGGCTGGGGACAGGACCCAGGGCCCTCCCCAGGCGGAGCCGTAGCTGCTGGGTCTGGGCTGCATATGCTCCAGCTCCCAGCCCACTGGGTATCAGCTGTCATTGGCGGGTGGGCCAGGGAAGCAGGGGCAGCCAGGTCACCAGGTCCGTGAGAACTTCCTGTGTCTGGCCTTCTCACCTGCCTCTGCACCCCCCTAGCCCCACCCCCACACCTGATCCCACCAAACCCACCCCTAGCTATCCAGCAACCTTATCCACCAGCTCAGCAAGAGGCAGCCTGGTCATGGAGGATGGGCTTGGGCTGGGAAGGGACTGTGGGGATCCTCATGCAAAGGCCCAGGTGTGTTTCTTGGCTCTACTGCCACCAGCTTCCTGTGTGACCCCGGGCAGATGTCTGCCCCTCTCTGGGCCATAGTCTCTCATCTGAAAACTGTGGAATATGACCAGATGGACTACAGTCACCTGAGGTTTGAGTCCTGGAGGAACTTCTTTTACCTGGGTCCCTGGGTGAATTGTCACCTTCCCTGGGCCTCAGATTCCTTATCTATAACATGGGGGTCACAGGTCCTTTCTTGAGCCTCAAGGGAGTGGAGAGTCATAGGAGTCAGGACAGGATCTTGGGAACCCCCTGTGGCCTCCACCTTGTCCTCCACTGTGCAAGGACTGAGCCTTGCAGGGTGGCCTCCAACCTGGGTTTCCAGGGTCCTGTCTCCCTCCTCCCCCTCCACGCACCCCCCCACACACACACACACACTCAGAGGCTTCTCTGCCTCTGAGGCCCCCTGCCCAGCTGCTGGGCTCAGATGAAACAGACGCTGTGTGTTTTCTTTGGGAGGGGCGCTAATCTGCTGGAACAGGGGCCTCTCAACCAGCCAGTTCTCAGAGTAGCCAGGGGTCAGGGGTCAGGAAGGTGAGGACAGGGAGGTGCTGGGACTCTGCAGGGGCTGGGAACGGGGCTGGGAAGCCAGCACGGTACACAGGGCAGCAGGAGGGAGCTGCAGACCTCCCCACCCAGGCTGAGCTGACTGCCTCTTCCTGTCCCAGGGACTTCCTCTCTTCCTGGGACGGGTTGCTCAGCACCTCCCCCAGCAGCCTGTCCCTGGCATTGTCACAGGGGAAGAGACATCTTCTGAGCTGAGTCCTTTGTGCACATTTACAGATCCCTGAGTGGTTGTGGAAGAAGGTTCCAGAAAATGGGGAGACCCAGACCAGCTTGGAACAGCTGCTCACCACATCTGGCCCCCACATTGCTCTCTGAATATTTCACAGTGGATTTGTCTGCCCACTCCTTACATCCCAAGCGGGCACATCCTGCTGGGGCCCCTCAGGATACCCTGACCTGCCAGGCATGGGAGCTGCCAAGCCGGGGCAGGGGCTGCAGAGGAGGAAAAGGAGTGGCGGGTGCTCCCCTCCCCAGTGCCTGGGAGTCACGAGGTGGGGGGAGGCAGGCAGGCTCCTGGGGCCACCATGTACCTGTGCACCCACACGTGGGCACACAGACACTGCTGCTCATGGGCTCTGGAAAGCCCCTGGTGTGGGCGACCTCAGCATACAGGCCCCGGAGTTGCCTACCTGTGCTCTTGACCACCCACCCACTTTCTTCTCCAGACCACAGCAGCCCTCTGGGATCCCACACCAGATCCACTGGGGGGAAACCTAGTGCCCAGTTGGGTGGAGCCCTGTGTGGTGGGAGCAGAGTCCCCGTTACCAGCACACCTGGGGCCCAGCGTAGACCCACAGGCATGAAGGGGCAGCTAAGTGCCCGGGCTCCTCTGCTCTACCGCTCCACCTTGACCGTTCCCCAACCTCACCTGTTTCCTCATCTGCGGAATAGAGATGATGATCTTTCCAGACTGGCGAGAAGGACAAAGGAGGTCAGGCTTTGGAAAGGTCTGGAAAACTGCTGGGTGCTGGGAGAACAATTGCAGAAAGGGCTCTTGGCCGAGAAGGTGCGGGGCGTGTGGGGCCTCCGTGTGCTCTGCCACCTAGACCCGCTCCCTCACCACTGCCAGGGAGGGGACAGGCTCCCTTAGGACCCCCAGGTTTGGCTTCCCGTTTGGTGTTCTCATGTCCCTGCCACAATGGCCAGGGTGTTAGCGCAGTTAATCCACCAGCCCTTGAAGAGGGGTGGCCCAGCTGGACCCAAGGATCCCTGGACAGATGGGGGAGGCAGGCTCCACAAGGACAGAACGTTTTCTACCCAGGGGGAGGCTGCTGTGACACCAGGAATCCCACAGCCACGGGAGTGGGGGCTCTGGCCTGGCCAGGAGGGCGTCTGGGGCCTTCCTGGAGGAGGCACCTGTGCTGAGCTCTGAGCCCCTGTGGGGAGGGGGCTGCTGCAGCTTGGTCAGCAGAGCAAAGACAGAGAAAGAGGCCCAAGGCTCACCCAGTTACCCCCAAGGAGCCTCCCTCCCGAGACCCCGTGGTATGTGATGCTGCATGCTCCCCACCCAGACCACCATGCCCTCTGTCCTGCCTGAAGGGGTGTCCACAGTGTGTTGTGGGTGTGTCTCTAAGGCCTGGGTAACTCCTGCTGGTCCCTCTAAAACACTTGGTGGGAGTACCAAGGGTCAAAAGATGCTTCAAATCCCAAACCAGGTTTGTTAAACAAGATTCTGCCCAAGCTGGGTGCCGTGGCACACGCCTGTAATCCCAGCGACTCAGGAAACTGAGGCAGGAGGACAGCAAGTTCAAGGTCAGCCTCAGCAACTTAGTGAGACCCTACCTCGGATTTAAAAAAATAAAAAGGCTGGGCGCGGTGGCGCACGCCTGTAATCCCAGCACTTGGGAGGCTGAGGCAGGAGGATTGCGAGTTCAAAGCCAGCCTCAGCAACTTAGCAAGGCCCTAAGCAACTCAGTGAGACCCTGTCTCTAAATAAAATGCAAAATAGGGCTGGGGATGTGGCTCAGTGGTAGAAGCACCCCTGGGTTAAATATCTGGTGACAAAAAAAAAAAATAGATTCTCTAGGAAGTCCCACCCACCTACCACTTGTATAGGAATCAAAGTTTGCCCTCTCTAGGCCTCAGTTTCCCCATCAGTACAAGGCAGGGGTAGAGCCTTCTAGTCCTGAGTTGTGGTGTTGACCACTACAAAATCTGCAGGACCTTCTATAGACAATGAGCGTGCTGGTGGGGAACGGGCCTCTCTCCTCCCCTGCACCTCCCGCATCGAGGTCCGCACCTCCCCAGGAAGAGAGTCCTTCATGGGCGCCCCCTGCCGTGGGTGCTCTCTTTTAGAACTCGCAATCCAGGGTGGCTGCTCCCTCCCTGGACTAGGAGTCCAGGCCCTGAAGTGTGTGCCTGGGACCAGCATGAACACGAGGGCAGCTGCAGACCTCCTTTGCCTCAGCCTCCTCCTGGGGAAACAGGGACAAGAACAGCCCAGGGCTGTGAGGAGGGTCCAGCAGGACCCTGTGCCCTGGGCTCACAACAGCCCCCAGCACAGGCTGTGCTGATAAGAATCGTGTGCTCCAGCCCGGCCCAGTGGTACACGCCTGTCATCCCAGTGGCTCGGGAGGCTCAGGCAGGAGGATAGTGAGTTCGATGTCAGCCTCAGCAACTTAGCAAAGCCCTAAGCAACTCAGTGAGACTCTGTCTCAAAATAAAAAAATTAAATTAAATTAAAAAGGCTGGGGAAGTGGTTCAATGGTAAAGCACCCCTGGGTTCAATCCCCCCCAAAAAAGAATTATGAGCTCAAATGACAGTTGAAGACCTCTAACCCCCTCGGGTGTCTTTCACAGGCCTGCCTCTGCCCCCTGGGACTGTCATTTCCTCCAAACAGATGCTGTGTGTGGCCGCACTCGCTGGGCCACCGGGGACAGAGAACAGGGCCCCAAACATGCCAGGCTGGACCCCCCTCTTGCCAGTCCTGGCAGCCTGCAGAGGGAGAGCTTTGGGGAGCCCCTCCCAGACGCAGCCTTCAGAGGCCTGCAGGGACCACCGTCCCAGACAGGCTGGACCCAGGTGGCATTGGGACGTCCCGGTTCCCTGGTGCTATTTCCTGCCGCACCACCTAATAGGTGTGCTCTCACACCCTGAGCCGCTGGGAGGTTTTGCATCAGCTTCCAGAGAGGATGACAATCTCACTGTATGGAGAATGGGCTGGTGACGGCTAATTGATTTTACAGCGGTACCGAAGGACAGACAATGAAAGTGCCATCAATTTAATCCACTATTTAATGGTTCCAATTTAGCCTCTGTAAATGCTCACTAAACTAATTTCTCTGGGTTCAGCAATCTGAAAAGCTATCATATCTCTAATCTCCTTCAATATATTCATCTGGAAAAGGGAATTTAGCCAATTCTGATGTGCGGAGATGATCTGTTAGCACAGTGTAAATGTTTATAACACGGCAATCGGGTTCGTTTATAAGGATATGAAAAGTTTTATTGGGGAGGGCACTGGAGTGGAACCGGCGGATAATAGGCAGTTACCCAGCAGGCTCTGGGCGCCCGGGAGCGGGCAGGCATGCAGAAAAATACTCGGATTGCTCTAATCCCAAATTGTGAGCTGAAGTTCGGCCGGTACACAATGAGCCTGGAACTTGACTGCACAAAGGAGCCCACGCCGTCTCCCACACACCCCAGCCCCCTGCCAGCAGCGTGTCCCGCCACCCACACAAAGGCAGCCAGAGGGATGGGGCAGCAGGACTGAGGTCCCTCCCTGAGTCTCCCCTTCTGATGACCAGACCTGGGGCGTGATAGAAGTCGGCCCCTTCTGGGGCCTTCCAGGGCTTTCTGGCCCGTGTGGCTGAGTCCCCTCACCCCATGTGCAGCCCGTGTCCCTCCCCCAGCCCAGCAGTGCAGCCTGGTGGGATTTATTGGAAGAAGAGTGGCAGCCAGCTGTTCTCCATCTTTCCCCAGGACAGGACAGGAAGAGGCGAGCTTAAATTACCTAGTGGGATTTGGGTTCACCACAAAGGTTTCCTCCCCGGGAGGGGCAGGGAGGCCCATCCCCCTGGGGAGACACCCTCCACATGACCTTTCCCAGGGTGGGTGCCCAGCCAAGGTGTCTGGAGGGACGAATCCCGCCAAGGCAGAGGAAGCAGGGAGGAGCGCCAAGGGCTGAGCTTGCACCCGCGTCCTGGATGCCCATCCCGGGTGCCTGTTTATTTTTGGTACCCAGAGGTGTGGCGGGGGGCTCGATTATTCAGTGCTAACGAGCCAACGACCCACCCATTATGTGTGGTTTGGGGGCTTTGTTGTTTTTCTCACATCCGTCCTGTTTTTAAAGAAAATACTCCCTGTGTAGCCGCACATAAATTAGAGAGGCCAGGAGACTGGAGAAAGGCCATGGGCCCCTGCGATTTAAGATCCAGGGAGTGACCAGGTGACTTGACCAGGCAGAGGGGCCCTGGGAGAGATGTGGGCGGGGCAGGGTCTGGGGCCAGGATGCTGCCTGCTGAGCCCAGACACAGTCAACCCTGACAGCACTGTCCCCGAGAGCCCCCAAGGCCTGGGACCCAGGTGGCCCATCTTGGGCCCAGCCCCTCCCTGGGGCCAGACTGATGAGGACCGAAATCGATTGGCCACACGGCCCGGCCCGCCGTGACTGCCTCTTCTGTCCCACCCCCAAGATGGGAGCCCCCGCCCCCACCGGCAGGGACCACATCTGGTCTTCCAGGTCCCCAGCTCCCAGTTTGGGGCCTGGCACTCCATTCAAGCTTGGTAAGTGGATGGACGGCGCCCACCTGCACACCCTGGCTGTGGGCTGGGCGTGGACTGGATAGCTCCATCAGAGGCCCAAGGCTGGTGGCTGGGCGGGGTTGAGACTGCCACCTGATGTCCTGCTGGGGTTAAAGGACACACTGGATGGCAGGGCCAGATGGCCATGCAGTGGCTTGTCCATCTCCTCTGGATTCACCTAGGGGCCCAGGTAGGTTGAGCAGGAGGACAGCCCAGCCTCCCTAGCCCCACCCACCAGGGCAGCCAGGCTTAGGCTCCGCCTCCCCACCTCAGAGGGGACTTGGCCTGCACAAAGTTCCTGAGCCAGGAGACCCGGCCCTGAGGCCGGCTCTCACATCAGTGCAGCAGCTGCCATTTCCCACTGAACTCACCGCGCAGGAAATGGAAAGGCTGCAGCAGGTCGGTGCCCTCCCCATGGGCCTGACACCCTCTGTAGGGCTCCAACCAGGCCAGGCACCCAGGTGCGGCTCACAGGGCCGGGCCCCAGAGGAGAGTCGTCCACCCATCTTCTGTAGCCCCTGTGGGTGTCCCCAGGTCCATGGGGCAGGGGAGGGTTCCCTCTCCAGCTCACAGTCCAGGGAGTCAGGTCCAGGATATCCACCACCCTAAGAGACACAAATATAGTTATGGTCACACTCAGACACGCAGGTCCCTGTCTGACATGTCAGACACACACCTACGCACGGCTGATGTGCAGGCTGTCCTGGGCATGAGGGTTGCTCTGATAGAATCCTCTACCAAGAACCTCAGATTCGCTGAGCGTGGTGGCGCATGCCTGTAATCCAAGCGACTTGGGAGGCTGAGGCAGGAGGATCGCTAGTTCAAAGCCAGCCTCAGCAACTTAGCGAGGCCCTTAGCAACTCAGTGAGACCCTGTCTCTAATAAAATACAAAATAGGGCTGGGGATGTGACTAGTGGCCGAGTGTCCCTGAGGTCAATCCCTGGTTCAAAAAAAAAAAAAAAGAAAAGAAAAAGAACCTCAGATTCCAGCCAAAGCTCGGCTGAAATGAGCGTGTGGAGCTGAGCAGCCCCCTGGGTCCCAAAGTAGCAGCCTCCAGACCAGCTCCATGGCCAGAGGGAAGGAGTGTCTCAGACAGGGCCACATGAAGGAGCTCATTCTCACCACAGTGTAAATGACTATCCAAGGCTCCCTTCCTGTGAGGGGGCTTGAATGGTAGAGGGACACTAGGTTCCTGGCGCCTATGGGGAGCTCTCTGGGCAATGCAGCCTGGGGCCCAGGAAGCTAGATGGGGCCAGGAACTAGCAGCAGATGCTAGTTCAGAGAGGACAGGTCCCCTGAGTGCAGGATACATTTGGCCACCCCTGCCAGCCCTGGCCCTGGAGCAGCACCTGCCACTCTGGGAGGGGATGTTGCCGGGCAGGCTGAGGGCTGCCTGCCATGGGCGCCTGAGACCTGTCCAGTCCCCAGCCCTACAGCCCCTTAGGGAGCCGAGGCACCCAGCGGTGCAGCCAGCGGACTCAGCTTCCGGGGCCCAGCAGTGACATCGTGTTCTCGGGTTTATGACGGCAAGGAACATTCTTTCCACTGTAAATTATATTTAACATTCCACAGAACTTTATTGCGTTTTGTGTTTGAGTTTATGAAAAAATCTGTATTTAACTTCAAGCCCTGGTAAACATCTTTGCTTATGTTGTTATGTGATTCCTTATTTGACTATTTCAATTTAATTTCACAGTTCATATACCTTAAAGTTTTGGCTTTTCCCCTCCCTTCCCCACTCCCTCAGAGGCACCAGCCCAGCCTTGCCCACTCTAGTGGACTCCTAAGTGGGACGGGGAGAGACTTGGCCCTGCCCTGTCTGAGGACCAGCTGCCCACAGGGTCTGCCCTGGGCAGAACATCTGGCTTCCCAGAGCCTCACTGGGCATTGGCTGGAGAAGGGGCCCTGTGATAGAAGGCCATCAGGGAGCTGGGTTCTGCCTTGGGCCTGGCCCTGGCTCTCTGTGACTCAGTTTCCCCGTGAGGCATCTCACCCCTACCCCAGGGGTGAGAGAACAAGTGAGAGGCCATTGTGGGTCCTGCGGCTGGCTCTGCCTCCAGGAGCAGAGGCCAGTGGGAACTCAGATGTCCCCAGGATGCTCACCTTAGGCTCTTACATGTCCCCTCTCACTCAGGCTCACCAGCCTACCCCTCTCAGGACCCACCTTCCCACGGTGGCCCCACACCACATTTTTCCCACTTGACTCTCCCTGGTCCCCTGGAGCCCAGCTGGTTCCCTGGCACACACTCTGGGTGAGCTCATGAGTCAGGTAACTTTGCCTCTGAGGTCCCCTCCTACTCCAGGACCGCAGGTGGCCTCAGCTGCCCCCAGGCCTGTCTCCGAGCCTGCAGAGAAATCCAGTACACCTAGGGGTCTGGGATCCAGGCTACTCTGCCCCAGGTCTGCCACCCCAGGTCCCTGGCAACCCCAGGGGAGGGAGGCCTTGCCCCACTCATCAGACTGCCCTCTCTGTGTAGCTCAGGAGTGGATGGCCTGTAGGTCCAGCTTCAGGGGAGCCTGACCTCTGACCCCAAACAGGAAATATTGGCATCCACACAGCATCGCTAGTCATCCTTTCACAAAAGCACCACAGAACCCTTCTTCACCCAGTGTTCCAGATTCGCAATCAAAAACGGCAAAAGAAACAAAGCATCTGCCGAACTGACGAATCACTCCACAGTTCCTACCACGGTTTTCTGGGAGCCACCCTGAATCCCACCGGCAGTTGTCCCTCCCCAGAGCCTCCCGCATCATCACCAGCATCAAACATAAAATATGCCTCCTATGAAGGCACCTGCCCTGGTGCCAGTCCTCCCAGGGAGGGCATCTGGCCGGTAGCAAGAGAATGAAGAGACCCCAATGCCACCCCCCATTTGCCCCCTGTAAAGTCTAGCCTTTACTGATCTGTCTCCTATTTGATCCCTAAGTCATTCCCTAGAGGATTTGAAACAGTAAGAGATACGACACTCCTTTGAGGGAACCTACAGAGAAGCTAGAGCTAGGCTGGGCTTTCAGAGTGTGGATGACCATAGAGGGATTTGACCCTGAGCTGCCTAGGGGCCAAGGCAAAAAGGGAAAAACCCTTTGTGGTGCATCTGGCAACACCTGTGGGAGAAAAATCCAGGCAGTTGGGAAGGACGTGGCATGGCATTCCTACCCCGGTGACCTGAGAAGCTTCCAGCCATAGCACCACAGAGCGTGTTCCTGAGGTGCATGTAGTGTTGGTGGCCTGGGCATTGGGCCCTGGGCCCCACCAAGGAACAGGCAGGCTGGGGGTCCAGTTCCCCCACCTAGGAAACAGGGTGGTCCTTCCGGCTGTGTTTAGGAGGAGCTCGGGCCTGGCCTGGTGCCAGCATCGCCCGTTGCAGGAGCTGGCTGAGGTCGCAGGCCAGGAGGGTGGCGCTGGCTGCCGGGAGGCGGAATCTGATCGCCGTGTGTAATTCAGCATCGTTGTTTCATCAGTCATGAAGTCCAAATGGAAAAACAGACACAAGCACGCTCTCCCAGGGACCTGCCAGGCGGCTCACAGGGCCCGTGGAGGCGAGGGTGGTACTGCTCCGCTTGGGAGTCACCTTGTCCCTGGGGCCAGAGTCACCTCCCCCAAGTCAGGAGCTGAGCCTGGCCTGGCATCGGGGGCCATGGGCCGGGGAGGGGAGGCCAGCCCTGCAGGGAGAGCGGCTGGCTTCCTTGCTCCCTGGGGGGCTCCAGGAGAATCCAGGGCTGAAAAGCCCATTCTGGTTCGGTGCCCAGTGGAGGCCTCGGGTCTCCTGTCAGACAAAGGGGTGGATGGCCCCTGGGCGGGTGGGCAGGATGCAGGGGCATGGTGAGCTCAGGGGGCGAGTCCTAAAGAAGAGGCCCATGCTCTGCTCCAAACTGACCTCAGGGCCAGGAGAATCCCTCCCCCTTCCCTGGGCCTCAGTTTCCCGCTCTGGCTGATGCAAGTGGGAATCCAGGGCCTCCAGCTGGGCAAACTGTAAAGTGCGGGGAGGGGTGCGCGGGTCGCCCACAGTCACCGTGACGACGGCGGCAGCAGTGAAAGGCGCCGGCTGCTCCCGGACCGGTGCTGTGTGTTTGTGACTGTTGTGTGACACCCACACCCCGCCGGGCTTGTTTTCCAACGGCGTTTTGTTAGCCAGACCGACCGCGTTACCGCGAGCGCGCCAGCCTCTCCTCTCTTTGCTTGCCAACCTCAGGGGTGGCACTACGGCTTCCAAAATCTCATTACCGCCACCATTTCCCGTCCTCGGCGGCTCCCTCCTCCCCTGCCCTCTCTCTCCTTTTGGAGGATGAATTTCTGTAACAGCCAATTACAGCCGTTTGATGTGCGTAATGATGAAGCCGTGGAAATTGGAATTGACACCTCGGAGGATCGCGGAGGGGGAAACGCGCCGTACATGAATCAAGCATTTTCTTAGAGTTTCCTCCCATTGACAACGATTTGCAGGGGCCGGGGCTGGGCCGAGGGCGGTGGGGGCGCGGCTGGGCTGGGGGGGCTCGGGGCCAGCCGCGCTTGCTCCTAAGCACCGATCAATTACGGCTCAGACAAGCCGGTGTCACTTGTGATTCACAATGTCAATTTCATGCTCGTGGTAACCATTTAAGAAAGAGCCGGGCCGGTTTTACATTTGATAAGAAATCAGCAGCGTTTGTGTTTGTAAAAAGACCGATCACGGAGTGTGACAGGTCCCAGAGATTGCCAGGCAGCGTCAACGGCCCGTCTGGAGTCTGTCAGGGACCCGCAAGTATTTATTTCAAATGGGTTCCCCCCCCCCCGCCGCCCCCCTCAAGCCAGGATGTGAAAATAAACTGTCAGTCTCTATTTACAGCAGTACAAGTTGGAAATACAGAGGATTTTAGGTTAAATTGTCAGTTAACAGAATTCAAAATAGAAAAAAGAAATGGGCCTCGCTGCTTTTATTGCCCGTTTTGATAGGGAAAGTCATCTGCGGGGTGTGGAGGGTGGAAGGGGCCAGTCGGGAGGGACCACAGGCCCAGAGGGGCCCGGGAGGGGCCCGAGGAGGTGGGGCCGGAGGACTTGCCAGTGTTGGCGGGAATTAGGGCAATATTAGGGCTAATTAGACCGGAGACGGGAGTTAATGGAGCCTGCGTCCTGGCCCGCGCCCCGCTCCCTGCCAATTTGCCGATTTAGTGTCTTTACGAGCGTGGGCACGGCTAATCCGGCCAGGAGGACATCCTTGGCCGCGCTTGACTTCTGTAAGAAGGTGGGAGCCGCCAGACTCAGATCCGGATGGGGCTCTGCCCCCACACGTTGGTGACCAGGCCCTCAGAAGGGTGTCCTACCTCCTGCTTGGTCTTCCAGGGCTACAGGGACAGGAGCGTCCCTGCCCCAGCTCAGGGTGATCATGGAGGCTTGAGGAGAGCCTGTGAGCTCCCGCCTCCCAGACTGAGCAGATGCCCAGCTTGGGTGGTGCCACAGGACCTGCGACTTCCCACGCGCCTCCTCCATGCCCAGGTCTGTGGAGCCAGCCCCACGATTTGCCATGTTTAATTACTGGGGCCGTGACTGGCTGGACACGGGTGTAGATGGGGCCCCGTGAGGCCCTGGCAGCGGGACAGGAGGCAGGCTTCCGCCTGCATCTCCAGGGCAACTGGAGGACAGCCGTCTGGCTTCTCTCCTTGGAGCCTGCCTGGTGGGCAGAGGCTGACAGCTCACTGCTCAGGGCAGAGCCAGGAGGGGCACAGAGGGAGAAGCCACAGCGGAGGAGGCTGCCTCGTCACAGGCCTGGAAAGGGCCTGGCCTTGGGAGTCAATGGCACACACGGTCCTTGGAGCCTCAGCTTTCTGACCTGTAAAATGGGGGTGAGAGAAGTGTGTCCCCACAAGTGGACACGAGGCTCACATGAGCCATGTAGCAGATGCAGATGACTGACACCTCACTGGACAGGGAGGGAACCGGGTCCCTCCAGAGCAGGCACTGCCCAGAGGAGGCATCCGGCCACTTCATCATGGCTCAAGGTCCAACTTGTGCCAGGGGATGAAGGTGGCAGGCCTGGGGACACCGCAGGAGGACCTGCAGGGCCCTGCTGATGTCCATGGGAGTGTCTGTGTCTGGATTCTTCTGCTCACCACTTTGGAACCAGCCTGTTCAGCACCTCACCCTCACGCTGCCATGGGGCCTGGGCACTGTGAGAAAGTGGCTTCCGACCAGTCTCTCCGAGGGGTCCCGAGGCTGGCCCAGGGCCCTGAATCTGGGTGACTTCTCCATCTGCTGAGCAGATTCTACTGCAGCCACTGGTTGCCCAGGCACTGAGAAGGCCATTCCTTGGGCAGGGGAGGGGACCACAGCAGGGTGGGGGTTGAGAAAGACAAAGTCGCAGCAGATGGAAAGCAGAGCCGGGCCACGTGCCTGGCCACGTGGCATCCCCTGAGGCAGGCTGGGCAGGCAGCCCACGTGCTCTGCTGCCCAGAAAAGAAAGACGGGGCAGGCCTGGGCTCCCTGGCCTGGACCGACCTCCTACCATGACGTGCATGAACAGCTCTTCGTGGTTTGCAGACAGCGTCCCCGTCCTTCATTCCACTGGCTTCTGGAGAGATGTCCATTGTGCCTAGGTGCCTGTCAGAGGAGCAACTGAGGCCCAGGGAGGCTGGGGACCCAGGTGCAGGCTGGCCGGTGTTTACGTGTCTCCTGCTCCAGGGTGGTCCCCACTGCCCCTGCCAGGCCTGGAGCAGCCAGAAGAAACCAGTTCCCTTGAAGTCACAGTGGAACTCAGAACCTCCCAGGGAGAGGGGCAGAGCTGGGGAGGAGCCGCCTCAGAGGTGGGGGAGCCCACAGACCTAGCCGGCCCTGCCCACCACTCAGGTCTTCGCTGCAAACTCCTCCGAGCTGTGTGGTTGCTCCCCCACCCTGCCCCCACCCACAGCTCCCCTCACCACCTACACTGGGGCCCTGCCTCGCAGTGCCCTCTGACCTCCCTCTCCCCAGACCACGGCCGTCTCCCAGGCGCTGGTCCTTGGCTTCCACTTGCTCCTTCTCAGAGGAAGTCCAAGGTCGGGGTAGCACTAGCCTCCTCCCCAGAGAAGGATTCAGCCTCCAAACAGTAGCAGCCTCACCCTCCACACACACGCCCCTGCCATCCTGTCTACCAGCCACCTGTGTCCACTGGAAACACGGACCTGTGGCTAAGAAGCTGCACTTTCTCATTCTGTCTCATCTTCTTTATATTTTATTTTTTAAAAAAAATTTTGGTACTGGAGATGGAACTCAGGGGCACTTAATCCCTGAGCCACATCCCCAGCCCTTTTTATTTTTTTATTTTGCAACAGTTGTGTAGGGCCTCGCTAATTTGTTGAGGCTGGCCTCAAACCTGTGATCCTCTTGCCTCAGCCTCCCAAGTCGATAGGATTAGGGGCATGTGCCACCATGCCTGGTTCATCTTCTTTGTTTTCAAATTAAACTTAAACACAGAATGGACGTTTAGCGTTTCTCCATGAAGTATGGCTTTGTCACATAGGAGGGCTCCAGATCTCACCCAACACCGAGGCCTGAGTGTCTGAAGGTCGTGCTTCAGCAATGTGCACACCGGCCTCAGACTTCACACAAAAAAGGACGTGAAGACACAGCGCCGGTGCTGCTTGCTGATGACGTGTGGAGGTGGGAACATGTTTTGATGTGTTCAGTTAAATAAAATGTGTTATTAAGGTGATTTTTACCTGCTCCGCCTTGCTTTTTTCTAGTCTAGCCACCAAAAAACAAAAAGCAGCCCCCGGCCATCTCCACCAGGCAGCACTGTGTCCCTGCCCGTCTGCTCGGGTTATGCACAGGCAAGATGGGTTCTCACCTCTCAGCCTTCCTGAGAGTCCCCCCCACTTGTCCCCTCTCTCCGTAAACACCCACCCTTTTGCTTCCCTGTCCCCTCATCCCCCCTCCAGCATTCCCAGTGAACCTTTTAAAATATCGGTTTGAGCCGGGCGTGGTGGCGCACGCCTGTAATCCAAGCGACTCGGGAGGCTGAGTCAGGAGGATCTCGAGTTCAAAGCCAACCTCAGCAACTTAGCGAGGCCCTAAGCAACTCAGTGAGACCCTGTTTCTAAATAAAATACAAAATAGGGCTGGGGATGTGGCTCAGTGGCCGAGTGTCCCTGAGTTCAATCCCTGGTTCCAAAAAATGAAAAAAAAAAAAATTATCGGTTCGTGCACTCCTGTCCAGCGTCCTCCTGAGGTGCCCATCCCGTGCACTTCAGTCCTCCATCCCCCGAGGTCAACCTCCTCCCCTCCACTTTCCCCTTGCTCTGTCCACTGCATGACCCCTCATGACCCTGAGAATGAACAGCTCCTTCCCACCGCAGGGCCTTTGCCCGTGCTGTCCTCCCTCCTGGCACTTTCCTCCTAGTACTCTCGACTCCCACCCGACGTCTGCTCTGTCTCTGCTGTGTTGCCTCCCAGGAGCCCCTCCTCAGCCCTGTCACCTGACTGCACCCACCTTTCCAAGCCCTGCCTTGCCTCCTACCTGTCCCCTTTGCACACCGAGTCCCCCTGAGCAGCGACACTCCTGAGTCCTGCTCACCACTTACTTCCTGAGGCCCAAGACATGGCCAGCCCTGGATGCCTGAAAAGCCACACCCACCACTCATGGCCAAGGGGAAAGGAAGCCATGCGGGTCACATGGGGAGACCTGAGAGGGTGGCTGGCTCTGGGGGACTGAGGGCAGGCTGAGCTGGTATCTGGGCGGCAGGTGCCAGGCCAGGGGCCCGAGAGGCAGTGGCCGTGAAGGCAGGACTGGGAGGTTGAGGCCTCTACAGTGGAGACCCCAGCTGAGCCAAGACGCCAGCCTGGGCCCCCAGCCAGGCTGTCCTGAATCCCCGCCCTCTGCAGAGGGCGCAGAGGATCTGGCCCCGCCCCCAGGCCACCTGGGCAGGTGGACAGAGCCAGTCCTGCACCAGGACCCAGCCTCCTCCTGCTCCCCCTGGAGGCCGCTACCCCGCAGGGCCCCCACCCTCAGAGAAGCCTGGGGGACCCAGGGGCAAGCGGGGTTGAGGTTCCCACCTCCCTCAAAAGCTTTGTGGGTTATTGACTCGAGGCGGCTTATCGATTTGTTAAGAGCTTTTGCACTTTCTCGGCGGGAAATATCGCCCTCTCGCCCGTCTAGCTGGGACCCTAAGCCAGAAGCTCTTTCCCCAACACCATAAATCTCCATCTGGGTGTCTCTGCGCCGTGGAGACGGGCGTCCTCCTGGAGGGGGTGCGTTAAACCGTCTAACGACCCCTCTGGGTCGGGCCTGTCGGCACTGCTGCCGCCTGGACGAGGGGCGCAGCCCCACCCTGCAGCCCTTCCCGAGCCCCAGCCAAGGATCCCAGAGACCCCAGGGGACCTTTGCCCAGTTCACACCCAGCAGAGCCGCGGCAGGACAGCCCGTGTCTCAGCCCCCCTGGAACACGCGCCATCGCCTCAGCTGGCCCAGGGAAGAAACCTGGACCTATGCTGTTTTTGGCAGGGAGGGGATACCAGGGATTGAACCCAAGGACACTCGGCCCCTGAGCCACACCCCCAGCCCTATTTTGTATTTTATTTAGAGACAGGGTCTCACTGAGTTGCTTAGGGCCTCGCTAAGTTGCTGAGGCTGGCTTTGAACTCGCGATCCTCCTGCCTCAGCCTCCCGAGCCTCTGGGATTATAGGCCTGCGGCACCACGCCTGGCTGGATCTGTGATTTTTAAAGTCCAACCCAGATGATTCCCTGGTCCCCGGGTCAAGGTGGCCTTTCTCTGGACTGTGTCCCTGCCCCCATCCTGATCCTCCTCCCTGGGCTCCATAGCCTTGGCCTGCTTTGGGTCTAATGCTTCAAGTAGGAAGGGCCCCGGAGGAGCAGGGGCAGTGTCCTGCTCCCTGCAGCCCCTGCCCAGGGTGGCGTGGGCCAGGACACACATGGCCAGACCCCACAGCCTTCTGGCTCATGGGAAGCAAGCTTCGTTTGTTCTAGACCCTGAAAAGACTTGACAGTCACTGTCTTGTCATGTGACAACCATGTCACATGAGAGAGACAGAGGCTGGGGGGCTCATTGTCCATGGGCCCCTGGTCAACTTGAGGCTGCTCTGGCCAGGTGCTGCCTGCAGGTCACAGTGTTCAGCCACTGGGGGACATGGGCCCCAGCGGGATACAGGGCTCCACCACAAACACCCCCTGGCTTGGCCCTAAGCTGGTGGAGGCTGGAGAGGTGAGACCCCACGGTCCTCCCCAAACCTCAGGTGCAGGCACAATGCCAGGGGGCAGCCAGGCCCAGCCCCCACTCGCCCCTGCCCCCAGGCTGCCATGGGAGTGACGGCAGACGCTCTGAGCAGTAGGGCCGGGCCCTGCCCTGCCACATCAGGTGAGTAGAGGTTGACACACAAACTCCAGCAAGCCCCAGGCCCAGAGCTCCTGGAGGGGGTGACCCAGGGCCACCTCCCCTGAGAGGGCCGTGATCCTAACAGGCAAGGCTTCTACCCCAGAAGCACCCTGAGCCCCATCACCTCTCAGCCATCCCTCTTTCCTCCCTGTACTTGGGACACGGCCCTTGTGACCTGGTGGCCCTTGCCCACATCTCCCGTCTCCTCCCCTCCACTCTTCCCTGCTCTGCCCCAGACATGACCTGGGAAGCCCAGGATGGCCGGCTCAGGGGAGATCCACAGAGAAGGAGGCTGAGCCCTCATTTTATTTCTCATTGTTATTTTCTTATGTACAAAACTTTAATCCAAGTGTTCAAGCAAGTCTACCCTGCTCCAGGATTCAGCAGCAAAAGCTCCCACATTTCACAACTGATGAGTGGGTAAGCACTGTGGTCCGACCTGGATGGAATATTACATAGTCATGAAAAGAGGCAGTTCTGACCCACACTGCAGCAGGATGGACCATGAAGTCACAGTGCTCAGTGAAAGAGGCCAGGCACTCAGGGCCACACTCCTTGTGATTCCATTTACAGGAAATGTCCAGAACAGGCAAATCCCCAGAGACAAAGGTGATTAGTGGCTGCTGAAGGCAGGGGAGAGGAATGGGAAGGAGGATTGAGGAGTGAGCACTAATGGTCAGAGGTCTCCTTTTGCAAAACAGAATGTTGTGAAGTAAATAAAGTGGCAGACTTTATTTGTGGCACAACCCTGGTAATATATTCAATGCCTCTACCTTGCGCACTTTAAAATGATAGAAGTGTGGGCCAGAGTCAGTGGCAGGCACCTCTAATCCCAGTGGCTCAGGAGGCTGAGGCAGGAGGATCACAAGTTCAAAGCTGGCCTCAGCAAATTTGTGAGGCCCTAGCAACTCAATGAGATCCTGTCTTTAATTAAAAAGTAGAAAGGGCTGGGGATGTGGCTCAGTGGTTAAGTGCCTCTGGGTTTAATCCTCAATACCAAAAAAAAAAAATTTTAATAAAATAATTTAAGTGTGAATTTTATGTGATGTAAACCTCACTTCAATTAAAAAAAAAATGTTAGGGGTCTGCAGCACAGGGGATGGAATCCAGGGCCTCATGCATGCAAGGCAAGCCCTACACTTCTAAGCCTGCAAAAATCAACTGTAGTCCATTTGGAGACGGCTTCAGAGTCAGGATGGGTGGGGACCCGCTGGTAAGTGTGTGAGTCCATTTCGCCTTTGCAGGACCCTGGAGACTTCACCTGAGCCACAAAGCCCATCTCTAACTTTCTAGTGGCTGCAAGAAAAAGATAAAAAGAAACAGGTGAGGTTAATTTAAATACCCTATTTTATTTAGCTTTGTGTGTCCCAAAGATCATGATATATCAACAGTAGCCAGGCCCGCGCGCCCTCTTCCCCGCTGAAACTGAAGATCCAGGTGCGTCTCACCCATAATGAGCATCTCAGGTGCTCCGTGGCCACGCGTCCCCCATGTCGGACAACACTCCACGGTCCCCTGAACTCCCCTTTGGGCCTGAGGTCACAACCCTGCCCCTTGGACTCCTGCCCCCTCTCAGGGCACATGCTTGGGGTCCTGGAACTTATATTACTGTCTCTAGCAGACAGAGGCTGGCGTCTGCAGGGAGCCAGGCTGGACGGCCACCCAGAGACAGGGAGGTGGGCGCGGGACGCCCAGCACAAAGGTTCAGCCATCCCCAGACGGCACATCCTCATCCCTTGTCGGTGCCACCGCAGCTCCGAAAGCCAACACCATCCCGCAGGCCCAGAGGTGTGCCTGGCCCAGCCAGAGCAGGGGCAGTTGGTGGCTGGCCCTAACGTCCTGGCCCCCTCCATCCTTGACTCTCTGGGCTCTGGCCCTTGCGCAGATCCCAGCCTGTGATTCTGCAGGATGTCCCTCCCTGCGGGGTGATGCAATCAGATGCAGGGCTGGAGTCCACCTGGCCAGCTCGGTTAGGCTGTCTGCCAGGTTTTCCCTGGAAGCCACGTGTGGCAAGCGAGAGTTGATGGGAGGAACGTCGGAGCCGTGTCCACCATGCTGCGTCTCACTTTGCCCCACCAGCTTGAACGCCCGCCGTGGATTCTGCTGCAGCCAGTCCCATTGGCAAATGGAGATTCCCCACTCCTTCTTTCCTCCTCTATCTGCATACAAGTCGTTTACCTCAATCCCATGGCCTGGGGGTTGATGGCTTATCATATGGGTCCTAATCTCATTACGTTTTCGGACGCTCAAATTGTCCTGGGTTCATCCAGTGGCGGCCTCCAGGCTGGTGTGTCCCCCATCCTTGGCCTTTCCTGCTCTCTGGACTAGGTGCTTGGGGTTCAGCTCTCCCTGCCCAGCCCAGAATCAATAGTCTGCCCATCAGCGATCAGTGGTTCAAGGCCCAGGTCGAGCACACCTGGCTCGCCGTCCTTAGTGTGACACGTGTGAGCATAGCACCCGCGCATTTGCGTCTCTTCGTTCCCTTATCCACGGTGTATGGCAAAACCAACCCCAGTTCAGCCCCCGAGCTTGCCCTGCCACTGAGGATCTTCCTCTTGTGCAACCACAGTCCAGCCTATTGTCTGCAGTCCACTGAGCCTCCATCATGCAGCCAGTCTCCTGGCCTCCCTTGGATACCATCCTCGTGTGGCCCTGATGACAGATGGGCTGTCTTCCTGCTTCCTGGGACAGCAGGGAGGAGGAGTAGGGAGGGGGTGGGGCAGGGCCAGAAGATTCCAGAAATAGTACTTATGGCACCAAAATTCACATACAAGCAACGTCAGAGTCAACTTGCTCACCATAACCCAAAGTAGGAACAGCAAGAAACGATCATTGCAGTACAGGTCCCACAGTGGAGTATTACACAGCGACGAAAAGGGCCTGACACCAGATACACACGATAATGTGGCAAGTCTCACAGTCACCACGTTAAGCAAAGCAATTCAGAACCAAAAGAGAACTGATGTGAGTTTCCACTTTTATGAGTGGGGGTGTGGCTTGGCAGTAGAGCACTTGTCTAGCATGCACGAGGCCCTTGGTTCCAGCCCAGCACCACCCACACACATATACAAATAGGTGATCGAAGTTGGAATGGCAGCCAGGGAGGGGGCAGAGTGGGCCTTCCCGGTACTGGAATGTTCTGTCCCTCCATCTAGGGGTGGCTCCTTCAGATAATATGTGCAAACTCTAATTGTCATGTCTCCTTGACAATCTTGGATATACCCCCACTTTAAAAAAAAAAAAAAAAGCCCATTGGAAACCAAGGTCTCCAGGGTCCCTTTCAACTCTGCCCCCCTCGGTGTGCATCTAGGCCTCGCCACCTCTCCTGCCCTCAGTCTCCTCATCTGTCAAATGGGCACACGTCCCACTCGGAATCCTCACCAACTCTTCACTCCTCCAGTCCAGAGCCCCCTGCTTGGGGGTTCAGGCCCCCCAGGCCCAGGCCTGGGGGAGCCAGCGGGGCTGCTGACCCCGCAGGCCAGCCCGCTGAGCGCACCGGGGGGCTGTTTTGTGAGCGAGGTGCGGAGGCGCAGGAGAGGGAGCGCGGAGGAAGGTTTATAATGATGATTAGGCCTGAAATTGGCGGAGATTTACAGCGTTGGCCAGGAATGGAGGGAGAGGGGCAGGGGCTGGGAGCGGCCTAATGGATCCGTCAGCTCGTTCGGCTGCTCAGCGGGCCGAGGCGGGTCACCCGGCTTTCCGCTGGCAGCACAAAGCACTTCAATTTCGTTAGGAAATGTATCAATTTAACTGACTTGAGCGGCACACTGAAAAACCTAATGAATCTGGACTCAATTTTCCGCCACACTGCTCCTGAGAACTGTCGGAAACAATGTCTATGGTCGGAGGTGACGGGGTGGCCGCCGATAGGCCGCCCGGGCGCCCGTCCCTTCCCACCCCGGCCGTCCCTTCCCCGTCAGGGTTAGTGGAGAGAGACGGACCTGTCTGCACAACCTGGTGACAGCCCAGGCCGGCCACTTGCCTAACAATGATGTTATTATAGGTAAATTGGCCTCCATTTCAGCAGGACGATGGTGCTAATTGAGTGAGAAATATAATACAGGGAGCTGTTGTCTGCAGCTCGGGGGCGGAGGGGCTGCCTAAATGGCCTACCATTGTTGGTGTCAGGGTAGGCAGATGTTGCGTTCTGTTGATAACCGCACTGACATAGCTGGAGCTTGTCACTGCGGCTTCTGCCCAGAGACTCCAGGCTCTGGCGGCAGATGGCTCCTCTGAATGGCTGAGGAGGGTGGGAGGTGCTCGCTTGGTAAACAGGTCGGGGCTCCAGGGCCTTCCCCAGTCCCTCGGGGGACCCGGGGCCCTGGAGAGCAGTCCCCGGAACTTTCTCCAGGCCTGAAGCCCTTGCAGCACCGAGAGGGGGTTGTCGGAGGCCCGAACCAAGGCTGGAGTTCTGGAAAACTGTGTCTGGGGTTGGGATGCGGATGCTGGTGTTGGGGCGGCAGAGGGCTGGAGGGTACAGGGCAAGGGACTGGATCTCCAGCCAAAGTCTCTGGGCTCTAGCCACCCAGAGGGCTGGGGAGAGGGCAGGGGGCTGCCTGGAGCTGGAAGGGCAGGTTTCCTAGGAAGCCCCCCAGCTGCCCAGAAGCCAAGCCTCCAGGTGCCCCCAACACATTATGGGGGCACCTGCCCAACACAGCTACTGTGGACGACCCATGGGTGTTCAGAGCCAGGACCCCAGGCTGCCCACAAGGGCCTCTGGGGAGCCCCAGAACAAAGCCCATCAGGGCCTCTCCTTGGCCAGGACAGACCCTTCTTCCAGCCCAGCCCTGCACCCACAGCTGCTTCTGTCCACCAGCTCAGGAAAGCTCTCCCAGGTTGACTTGTGTCTATAGAGATGAGAGTGGACAGAGGCACCCTCGGCCTGGAGAGTCCTGAAGCAAACACACCCCAGCACCATGGCTGCTGCAGGCCCGAGGACCCTGAGAGGCCTGACCAGGAATCAGCCCCAGCTGGCCCCCCACAAGGCCACCAGAGCAACTGGATCAACCACAGGTGCCAAATGACCATGGGCAGGGGCCAGGCTTCCTCCCTCGGTCACACACTGATGACCCCCAGGGCTATACTGGGGCTGTCCCCGGCCTGGGCTGGCCTGCATGGACTGGAGATGGCCGCCCCAGCATCTGATGCTCCTGACAAGGGTCCCTATGCCAGCTGGGTGCCTGGCTTCAGGCTGGCCACAGTTAGCTGGGCATGGCCCCTGCCCTTGGGGGTCCTGGGTTCCTGGACAGTGCTGGCTATAGAGACATGTGGGGGGCTTCCTGAGGAGGCGGTAATGGAGCAGACCTTGGAGGAAGATGGGGTTGGGGAGACACCACCCCAAGCAGAGGACACCCCTCAGCAAAGGCTCAAGAGAGGCAAATGTCCTCAACCACTCTAGGGCCTAGATCTATGCCTTGGGACTTCAGGAGACATCCAAGAATAACCACACCATTTAGTGAACGCCTACTGTGTACACAGCACATTCTTGCTATGTCAGGCCATCAGAAGCCTCTGAGGAGGAAATGAGGACCCCCGGGTGAGAGTTCTGCTCAAGGGCACCTGGCTGCACTTGCTCTGGGTCCCAAGATCCCAGGACTTGACCCTGATATCTGCTTCCCCTCAACTCAGCACCCCATCTGCCCACCTGCCTGCTGGCTACTCGACCAGATGGGAGGAGGGTGGCCAAGGCTAGGTTTCCAGAGTGGTCAGTCCCTCTTGACCCCCAGGAAGTGCCCAGTATCCATGAAAGGAAGGGAAGACCAGGTCCAAGTCCAAACTCTGGCTGCACATGGGCAGCCTCTTCCCCGGCCTTGGCTGTGCATCAGTAGAAGGGGCAGGTGGACCCCTGCTGGGGCAGCTGTGGCCTCTGAGTGAGGCTGGAGAGGCCAGCCCAAGCATGTCCAGGTGAGGGAGTGGCACTCAGACAGGATTTCTGCACCTTCCTGGATCCCAGCTGCCCTGCCCCATCCAGACTGCTCTCCCGAGATGTCAAGCCAGGCTGACTTCAACCATTCTGGAACATTCCAAGCTTGTTCCCAGCTCCAGGTGGTTCTCTGAGTGAGGTTTACCACTTAATGCATTTCTGCATTTTCCAGATCTTGCTCAATGACATTTGTAGGCACAGAGGGAGTGTAGATGCTTGTTTTAACCTGATATTAGATGCAGTTGGTGCTTCAGTGAAGTCCAGTGTCTGGGGTCAGGACTGGGGTCATCCTCCAGGCATGGTTTTCCCACCCTTAGCAACGCCCCTTCCTGGACAATGGAACCCTGCCCCTCACTGACCCTGGCCCAGGGCTGAGGGTCATGGACACCTGTGCCCAGAGGGGCAGACTCCAGGCACACGACTGACTGCATG
>JAJEJO010000575.1:1080949-1126504 GCA_020662805.1 Glaucomys volans | reverse complement strand
AAAAAAAAATACAACCTACTATGCAACTTTCAAAATAGAAAATCAAAACAAAACTAAAATCAAAATTAGAAGCAGGAATGAAGCAACAAGGATCAGCACAGAAAGAAATTAAATAAAGACCTGAAAATAAGAACAATAAACCAATAAATGTTTTTTAAATAGATGAATAAAATTGGCCAACTTAACCAAGTTGACCAAGGAAAAAGAAGGAAGACCCAAATAAATATAATTAGAGATGGAGAATAAAAAAAGAGGCATAATAGCTGATATCAGAAATACAAAAATCATTATGGTCTATTATGAACAACTCTGTATTGGCACATTAGAGACCCTAAAAGAAAAAGATAAATTTTGGGACACATATAACCTACCAAAATTGAACCATGAAGAGATGGAAAAACTAAAGAGACCAATAAAAAACTAACTAATTTGAATCAGTAATAAAATGTCTCCTGTCAAAGAAAACTCCAGGCCCAGTGGACTTTATTATTTAATTTTACCTAACATTTAAAGAAGAATTAATGCCAGTTCTTCTTAAACTATACCAAAGAATTGAAGAGCAAATAACCTTTCCAAACTCATTCTATTAAGCCAGAATTACCTCAATACAATTTGATAAACATAGATTCAAAAATGGTCAACAAAATGGTAGCAAAATCAAATCCACCAACACATCAAAAAGATTATACAATATGATCAAATGAGATTATCCCAGGGAGGCAGGATTGCTCATCATACATGTATGAATAAATGTAAAGCATCACATCAACAGAATGTAGGATAAAGACATCTGGTCATGTTAATAGATGCAGAAAAATCATTGCACAAAATTCAACATACTTATATGATAAAGCTTTCAAAAATGAGGTATAGAAGAAACATACTTCAACTCATTGAAGACTACATAAGATAAGCCTAAAGCTAACATCCTACTGAATGAGGAAAAGCTGAACTAATTTATTCCAAGATCAGGAACAAACAAGGATGTTAACTTTCAACACTCTTATTTGCAAATTATGGGACCTCTTAACCAGAGAAGGAAATAAAGGTCATTCAAATAAAAAAAAAAAAGGAAGTCAATTATCTCTACTTACAGATTACATGATTTTATAAATGGAAAAACCTGAAGACCCAATCAAAAAACTGTTGGAAGTGATAAACAAATAAGTTGATGGATATAAAAATCAATATACAAAAATTAGTAGTTTTTTTTTGCAGTGCTGAAGATTGAAAGTTTTTGTTTTTAATATGCTGTTGATAAAATTGTGAGAAAGAAACCAAGAAAGCAATTTCATTCACAATAGCTATAATTTTAAAACTTAGGAATAAATTTAATAAAGTAAATGAATTACCCTTACAATGAAAATTACAAAAAACTGATGAAGAAATTGGGGAAGACAC
The DNA here is from genome assembly GCA_020662805.1 of Glaucomys volans. NCBI lineage: Eukaryota > Metazoa > Chordata > Mammalia > Rodentia > Sciuridae > Glaucomys > Glaucomys volans. The sequence goes on along the minus strand of JAJEJO010000575.1, from coordinate 1,125,103 downwards.
ACACACACACATACACACACACACACACACACACAGAAGTACATCCCATGTTTATGCATTGGAATAATTCATATTATTAAAATGTCCATATGACCCAAAGCAGCCTACAGTTCTATTGAAATACTAAATGATACTCTTCACAGAACAAATACTTTCTGAATTACTATAAAACTACAAAATTCTGAGCAAGAAAAAAACAAGGCTAAAGGCATAGTAATACCTAACTCTAATGATTAATTTGAATTCTCAACTTGATTGGATTAAGAGATGCCAATGATTAAAAGGCTTCCGGATGTGTCAATGAGGGTGTGTCTAGGAATGATTGGCATGTGGGATAGCAACTGAAGTGATTCTCCCTAAGCATGGGCAGCACCATCCAATTGCCCAATAGGTTGGTGCCTTGGATGGAATAAAAGTTGGAAGAACAAGGAAGCAGCAGCAGATACAAGATTGCTGCTGTGATTCCCTGATTGCCTAAGGACTAGTATAGCCATTGATCCCTCTTGTTCTGAGGCTTCAGCCTCTTGGGCTGCTTGGAAACTGGTTCCTCTAGCTCTCCAGCCTACAGACAGCCATTGTAGACTATCCAGCTTCTGGTTGTAAGCCAATTATAAATCCCCTTTTCCTAATTATATTTCCTGCTGATTCTGTTCCTCTTGGGAACCCTGACTAATACACTAACTTTGAGTCATACCATAAAGTGATAGTAACCACAACAGTATAGTAATGGCAATAAAAAGAAAATAAACATAAAAGAGAACCTAGTAATAAATCTACATACTTAGAGACAAGTGATTTTCAACAAAGGCAACAAGAACATACACTGGAAAAAGGATATCCTCTTCAATAAATAGTGCTTTAAAAATTGGATATACATATTCAGAAGAAAGAAACTTTCTCTCACTATATACAAAAATCATCTCAAACCAAGTACAGAGGCATATGCCTGTATTCCTAGTGTTTCAGGAGGCTGAGGCAGGAGGATTGCAAGTTTAAGGCCAACCTCAACAACTTAGCAAGGCCCTAAGCAACTTAGACAGATCCTGTTCCCAAAATTAAAAATAAAAAATGCCTGGGAATGTGGTTCAGTGGTTAAGTGCCCTGGGTTCAATCTCTGGAACAAAAAAAAAAAAAAAAAAAAGAGTTATCTCAAAACGGATCAAAGACTTGAATGGAATGTCCCAAACACTGAAACTACTAGAAAAAAAGTAGGGAATTTTTGCCCAGGATATTGGGCAACGTTTTTTTGGATATGACCCCAAAAGCATAGATTACAAAAGCAAAAAATGACCAGAGGGATTACATCAAACTGAAATGCTTCTTCATAGCACAAACGACATCAACCAAGTGGAAACACCCTACAGAATGAGGGAAAATATTTGTAAATTATTTTTCTGATGAAGTTAACACTCAGAATAGATAAGGAACTCAACACAATAGCAAGAAATATAATCCAATGAAAAAGTGGAAAATCCTGAATAATTATTTCTCAAGAAAGTATGTACAAGTGGCCAACAAGTATGTGAAAAAAATGCTCAATCAACATCATCACTAATCATCAGTGGAATGCAAATCAAACACAATGACATGCCATTTCACCCCAGTTAGAATGGCCATAAAAAAGAATTAAAAAATTAAATTCTGCCAAGGATGTAGAAAAAAGGAAATATCATATAATATTGGTAGGAATGTAAATTTGTAGAGCCATAATGGAAAACTGTACAGAGTTTCCTCAAAAAACTTTGGAAATAGACTATCACATGATCCAACAATCTCACTATAGTATAAAGACAACTCTCTATAAACTATGTAGACAAAGGAACTGAAATAATGATGTCAAAGAGACATCTGGACTCACATGTTCATTGCAGCACTATCCACAAAAACCAAGATAATGAATTGACCTAGGTATCCATCTACAGATGAATGAATAAAGAAAATGTGATATATATACATGATATAATATTATTCACCCAGGAATAAAATAAAAATCTGTCATTTGCAGCAACATGGATGGAACTGGAAGACATTATTATAAGTGCAATAAATCAAACACAGAAATAGAAATTATGTATATGTTCTCACATACATATGTAATCTAAGCCATTGACCTCATAGAAATAGAAAAAATATGTAATCTAAACCATTTACCTCATAGAAATAGAGAACAGAATGATAGTTACCAGCACCTAGCAAGGGTGTATAGGAAGAGAGGATAGAGAATGGTTAATAGGCACACAGGTACGATGGGATCAGAGGAGTAGTTTCTAATGTTCTATAGATAGACAATTAAATAACTATGGTCAATAACAATTAATGGAATACTTCAAACCAGCTAGTAGAGAAGGTTTTGAATGTTCCCAACACGAAGATCTGATTAATGTCTGATATGATAGGTATGGTAATTATCTCACTCTGATCATTAGAAATTATATACGTGTATTGAAATGTCACACTATACCCTGTAAATATGTACATGTGAATTTAAAAATATACATATTTGATCCCATCCATAATTTTTGAACATAATTTTGGAACTCACTGACTGAAGGAAATCCTGGGTTTGCATAAAAAAGCACCCATGCACAACTGTGACAAGTATATTCACTAGTAATCCCTCAGTCCTTTCTAAAGAGAACCATAGACTTACTTGATTAATCATACATTGGAACAAAGAGACTACTTACAAATACCTTGAGAGTATCAGTATGCAGAGTTTATATTGGGATTGATATTTTTATAAAAGTGCCACCCATGTCCCCTAATCGAATGCAAATACACGTTATCTAGGTAATGAATGCTATTCTAGAGCAGGTTCAGTTCACAGTGTTAGGAGGAAAAACACTCAGCTTTTGTTCAGTCCCCAAATGTATAATTGTACTACACCATAGTTTGCAGTCAGTAGAACCTTCATGCAAGTTACTTGACCAATGGTATAAGACAGATAATACAGGAAAAGACCAAGTGGAAGTCTCTGAAACTGCCCCTCTGCCTCTGGCCAAGATACTAAGCAGAAAATTAAAGCCAATAACATACTACAAAAGGAATCAATGAGATGAGTGCCATACTTAAGACATAAAATATTCTTATTTATTTTTCCCCATGACATTTCAGTTCTTAAATCTGAACCTTGTAAACAATTAAATAAATCCAGAAACCCAACCAAGAAGTTCAAGTTGCAACTTCTATGTCTGACATGCCATCTATCTAGAGCAAATTAACAAAACCTCCAGTATGGTAGGAAGCCAATGATTTGATGGCTGTATCCTTTTCTGTGCCTATCAATAAGTAGGATCAGATAGTTCACATTAACACAAAATAGACAATAGTGTTCATGCTTGGTTTTTTTTAAAAAAAATATATATAAAGTCTTCTGGTCTTTTTCAAAGCATTATCCAAAGTGACTTGAGCCATACAAACATTCCATAGAACATTACAGTGGCTTAGTACATCAATGCAAAGTGGAGGCCTAGGTGAGACAAATGTGCTCCAAGAGGAAGCACTCCATCAAGTGTGGAAGATGCACGCTATAAAGATTCAAGATCTTGCTTCATCAGTGAGTTTTAGGCACCTAGGAGACTGTGGCTAAAACTAAGGAGGAAATAGTCAACCCAGACTTGTTTAATACAGATATATTAAAATTAAGAGGTAGGAAGGAAAGAGAGAACAAAAGTTGGAAAATCAATGCTTTTCTAATAAGCATTTACTCAACAAAATCTGTGAAATAGTGGAAGGTCAGCCCTGCAGCTGGGGCCTGCACCTTCCCCCACAGCTGTGCTATAGAACAGTTGTTTCAGAGGACTTGACTCCAAAGTGGCAGTTCCCATCTCCTTCAACTCCCTGGAACTATTCCAGATGTACTCAGCAGCAGGTGAATATCATTGGATCCCACTTTCTACAATTTGTTACCACAAACAGACTATACCAAGCATGCAGTGGCAGTCAGACAGCAGCCCCCATTTCCCCACCTCCAATTCCTGATGAACCAGGAGAGGCAGCTAGTGAAGACTGCAGCCAAGCCTTTCTGCCCAGTTCTGTATTGCAAAAAAGTTTCTCTGGTAGGTTCAGCAGTTCCCTTCTCCTCCCATTTCTTGGAGTGGAAGAATTCTTCCAGGTAGATTCGAGGGATAGTCAACATTGACAGACTTTTTTCATCCCTGGCCTTGGGCTATAGAAAAACTATAATGGACAATGGCAACAGCCAGGCAGTGGTACAAGTTTCTGCTCACCTCCCTCTCATGCACAAGCAGCTTCGTCAGAGAGATATAAGAGTGTGGCAGTCAGTGAAGAGTGAGTTTCCTGTTCCCAACCCTACATCTTTTGTGCAATGATGTGGAGATCTGCCGAGGGGAGGGTCAAACCAAGTCACAGACACTGGCATAACGCTGCTTCTGCTAAGGGGCTAGATTTCATTTGTTTCAGACTGTGAAACGTTTTATGCCTCAAGGACTGTTGAAAACAATAGAAAAGAAAACAATAGAGCAATTGGTTTTAATTAGTGGAGGAAAACAGCTGTCAGTGATGGCAATAGAGCCACACCAGAAACACTCAGGTAGAAGAGAGAAATACACAAAGAAAGCCCAACTAAAACCAGTCATCCCTGATGGTCAGGATAATGTCATTTGAGAGGAAAGCAAAGAGAAAATGTCTGGGCTAGGAGTGCCTGGTTGAATAGGGAGCAAATTCATAAACTCTTTGAATAGTAAAAGCAATTTCCAAGCCTCATACAGAACCAACAAAGGAGAAAACTAAGTCAGGTAACATAAGCATAATCTCTGAATGATGAACAGCTATCCAATAAAAAATAGTGGCAGAAGGATCACGAGTTCAAAGACAGCCTCAGCAACTTAGTGAGACCCTGTTTCTAAATAAAATAAAGTGGTTGAGCATCCCTAGGTTCCATTCTTGGTAGAAAAAAAAAAAACAAAAAAATAGTGGCAGAGGGGCTATTCCTGGCCAGCCAGGTTTAAAAATAAAAATGAGGTAAAATTTTCCATAGGAACATCAGATGCTCCACCTGTGGGAAAACAGGATTCACTGAATTAGTCAAACCAAGTCAATAAGCAAAGGAGTGCCAAAGATACAGGGCTCTGTATCCAGAGCTGCTCTAGTAGATTATCTAAAACTCCTACTTATAGTTAAAGAAAGTGTGAAATTTAAAAAGAGATGGGAGGGCTGGGGATATAGCTCAGTTGGTACCGTGCCTACCTCACAAGCACAAGGCCCTGGGTTCCATCCCCAGCACCGCAAAAAAAAAACAAAAAAAAAAAAAAAAGAGAGAGAGAGATGGGAGAGGGCAAATAATCGAAACCACACTTTTAATGATATCCAACTATTGGAATTAGCAGGCAAAAACTTAAAAAAAAAAAGAAAGAAAAAGGACAAGAAAATATATTTAAAGGAATAAACGAAATATATTTAAAGAAATGAAGAAAGGCATGATGATAATATCTTTTCAAATAGATAATATCAATAAAGAAATGAAAATTATTTTTAAAATAAAATAACCAAAAGCCAAGTCAAAATGTTGGCATCACAAAGAATAATATTAATAATATTGAAATTAAAAATTCACCAGAGAGGTTCAACAGTATGCTTTTGCTGCCAAAACAACAACAAAAAAAATCAGTGACATTGAAAAAAGAGATTATGAAAATGAAAAGACAGTAAAAGTAAGAAGAAAAATTTACAGAGCTTCAGAGAAATGTGACACCATTGAGCATACCAACATAGCACAGTGGTACTAAAAGTTGAAGAGAGAAAAAGGAACAAAAAGTATTTAAAATATAATACCTGAAAACTTCCAAAATGAAAACTATTATATATCTAGTGAGCTCAATGAACTCTAATTAGGCCAAATATAAAGAATTCTATGCCTAGAGCCATCATAGGAAAAACATTGAAAGACAAAGAAAAAATCCTATAAGCATCTATATATGTTAAAAATCTAAGAAAATATTATTTTTATTATTTTATTACTTTTAAAATATCTGAAAGAATAGATGATAGCAGAATTATATATATACATTTGATAATTAATTATATACATATAATACAGCTTTACATACACACACACATAGATTGAAGAATTCATGTGACATTAAAACACTTAAGATGTAATAAATGAGTTTGGCAGGATATAATATCAATATATTAAAATTAATTATATTTCTATGTACTAGCAATGAACAAAATTCAAAAATGAAATTGACATAATTTCATTTATAATAGCATAAAAAAGTATTCAGAATAAAATTGTTTTAAAGAGAAGAACTTGTACACTAAAAACTATAAAACACCATTAAAAAAAATTAATGATCTAAATAAATGCAAAGACATTTTTGTTTATGATGTGAAAGACTAAGTATTCTTAAAAAACAATATTCCCCAAATTGTTCTATAAATACAATACAATTCCTATTAAAATCTCAGTTAACTGCTATGGGTGGGGTGAATAGTACAAAAATTGACACACTAATGCTAAAATTCATACGGAAATGCAAGGAATTCAGAATAGCCCAAATGTGGTAAAAGGGACTTTTTTCAGATTTGATTGTTATGGATCTTGACATAGAAGATCATTTGGGATTACACAGTTGTGCCCTATGTAAACACAAGTATCCTTGTAAGAGGGAGGAGTTAGTCAGAAAAGGAGATGTGAAGGGAAACAGAAATCATGGTGATACTATTGCTGGAGTTATGAGCCAAGGAATGCAGCAGCCTCTAGAAGCCAGAAAAGGAAAGGAACAGTTGCTTCCTGGAGCTTCCAGAACTAATACATCCCTGACAACAACTTGATTTGAGTTCTGCAAGGCCTGTTTTTTGGTTAGTTTGTTTCATTTTGTTTTGTTTGAACTTTTAACCTCCAAAACTGTAAGATAGTAATTTTTTGTTTTTTTTAAAGCAAAAACATTTTTAGTTATTTGTTACAGAAGCAAAAAGAAACTCATTCAGACCCAAATGCTCATTAACAGATGAATAGATTAAAAAAATGTGATACAGGGCTGGGATTCTGGCTTAGTGGTGGAGCGCTTGCCTAGCACACGTGAGGCACTGTATTTGATCCTCAGAACCACATACAAAACTAAATGAAGTTAAAAAAAAAAACCTGCCTTTAAAACAAAATGTGACATAGTCATAAAATAGAATATTATTCAGTGATAGAAAGCAATAAAATGCCAACATGTTTAGCAGCATAAGTGAACCTTTAAAACATCAGGCAGAAAATAAAGATGCCACTTACAATAGTCAACATATTGTATGGTTCCATTAATGTAAAATAAGAGAATGTATAAATTGAGAGAGAGAAAATAGACTAGTGTTAGCCTGTGTCAGGGGGATGCTGAGTGGAAAGTATAAAAAAAATCTGGGAGTGACTTCTAAGGTGCAAGGGGTTTCTTAGGAGGTGATGAATATTCTAAAACGTAATTGTGATTATTTCACAGTTCTAAACTAAAAACACTTTTGAAAGAGTGAGTTGTATGCTATATGAATTATATCTCAATAAACCTTTTAAAAGTCTACTTAATATTTCAATCAAAACTTGTGAGGTTTATAGCAAACATAGAAATAAAATATAACTGCAATGGCAAAAAGAATGAGAATGAGGTTAAGGGGAAACAAAACTGTGAGGTTCTTATATAGTCTATGAGAATACAATGTTAATTTAAGATACATTGTGGCAAAGTAAGAATGCATATTTTAATCCCTAGGATGGTATTTTGGGAACTCAGTGCATCAGAATAAACTAGAGGGCTTCTTGAGAAACACACCTACCCTGTGAATCAGCAATTCACCTTCTAGTTACCTATCAAAAAGAAATTAAAACATACATCCTCAAACATATTCCATGCATGCACGCTTGTCAAAATGAACCCCAAAATAATTCACTAATAAAACCATTTTAAAGACTTGAACATTAATATCATAACATTTATTTATAACATTTTCAATGCTATAACAACCCAAATATCCAACAATAAAAACATGGATAAAAAGTATGAATAGAGATAAAATGAAACAATGGAATACTATTCAGCAGTAAAAATAAATGTACTATTAATACACAGTGTGTAATATGGACAAATCTTAAAAATACTATGTTGGGTCAAACTAGTTGGACACAAAAGAGTACATGCAGTATGGTTCCAATTATGTAATGTTCAAGAACAGGTAAAACTAATTCATGCTGACAGAAATTAGAACAATAGTTTCCACATGGGGATCAAAGAACGGGGAATGGCAAAAAGGAAATTTTAGGAAAGGTAAAAATAACACATATTTGAATTGGTAACAAGTACATGGGTATATACATGTTTTCAAGTCATAACACTCTTCACTCAAAAGCTATGCATGTTAGCGTAAATTATGCATATAAAAGACATGGTAATATGCTAGTGTATAATGCTCAAATAAATTTATTTTTTTCTCATTCCTCCTTGATTTTTTCTGTTAGAAATAATGTATCTTTACTTAAAACAATTGCCTGAGAATATTGTCTCTTGTCATATATAAATGACTACAATGATATGTAACCAGAATTTAGAAAAATAAGTTAAACTTATACATTACTGAATGGGATTGGCTATTTATAGAAATTACTTAAAAATAAAGGACAGAAAGAAGTCCCCCAAGCCCCCAAAATAATGGCCACAATGTAATAAATATGTATTAAAAGTCAGGTACTTAATTTATATTATCTCAAATTCTTACATAAATCCTGAGAGGTTGATATCATTTCAAGAAATAGCTGATTCATAGAGGAGTTAAATAACTTACTCACAACCACTAGTCAGGTAAATGGCTGTTTGATAGGTTTGGTTCTACATTTGCCCAAATTCTTGTGACCTTTCCAATAAGACCTTCTATAGGCTTTCCTTTACATTATTGATTGTTTGCTCTGCTGAGAAGAAGCTTTTTAGTTTGAATCCATCCCATTTATTGGTTCTTGATTTTACTTCTTGCACTTTAGAAGTCTTGTTAAGGAAGTCAGGTCCTAAGCTGACACGATGATGATTTAGGCCTACTTTTTCTTCTAGTAGGTGCAGGGTCTCTGTTCTCATACCTAAGACTTTGATCCATTTTGAGTTGATTTTTGTGCAGGGCGACAGACAGAGACTTAATTTCATTTTGATACATATGGATTTACAGTTTTCCCAATACCATTTGTTAAACAGGCTATCTTTTCTCCAATGTATGTTTGTCTCCTTTGTCTAGTATGAAATAACCGTATTTATGTGGGTTTGTCTCTGTGTCCTCTATTCTGTACCATTGATCAACCTGTCTATTTTGGTGCTAATACCATGCTGTTTTTGTTACGATAGCTCTAGAGTATAGTTTAAGTTCTGGTGTTGTGATACCCCCTGCTTCATTCTTCTTGCTAAGGATTGCAATGGGAGAAAATCTTCACCACATGCACCTCAGATACAGCACTAATCTCCTGGATATATAAAGAACTCAAAAAGCTTACCACCAAAAAAACAAATAACTCAATCAATAAATCGGTGAAAGAACTGAATAGACACTTCACAGAAAAAGAAATACAGTCAACAAATATATGAGAAAATGTCCAATATCTCTTGTAATTAGGAAAATGCAAATCAAAACTACACTGATATTTCATCTCACTCCAGTCAGAATGTCAATTATCAAGAAAAGAGCAATAATTAGTTTTTTGGTGAGGATGTGGGAAAAAAGAGACACTCATACATTGCTGGTGGGACTGCAAATTGCTACAACCACTCTGGAAAACATTATGGTTAATTCTCAGAAAACTTGGAATGGAACCGCCATTTGACCCAGCTATCCCAGTCCTGGATTTATACCCAAAGGACTTAAATTCAGCATACTACAGTGACACAGCCACAGCAATGTTTATAGCAGCTCAATTCACAATAGCTAAACTGTGGAACCAACCTAGACGCCCTTCAACAGATGAATGGATAAAGAAAATGTGGGACTTATACACAATTGAAATTATGGCATTTGCAGGTAAATGGATGGAGCTGGAGAATATCATGCTAAGAGAAATAAGTCAAACCCAAAAAATCAAAGGCCAAATACATTCTCTGATAAGCAGATGCTGATCCATCAAGCAGGGGGAGGTTAGGGAAGAATAAAGGAACTTTAGATTGTGCAGAGGGGAGTGAAGGGAGGCGAAAAGGTGTGGAGGTGGGAGGGATAGTAGAATGAGACATTATTACATGTATGATTACACGACTGGTGTGACTCTGCACCACGTACAGCCAGAGAAATGAGAAGTTGTGTGCCACTTGTGTTCAATGTGTCAAAATGCATTCTACTGGCATGTATAACAAATTAGAACAAATAAAAAAACATTCTATATTCTTTCCACTAAAATACTGCTCCCCTGGAAATAATTTGACTGTGGAAGACTCTGGTCTTATCAATGTTTGTGATCTTTCTGAAGAAAGACTACATTAACAGAGGAACCTGGGTGGACTATATAAATCTCAGAAAATGTTGAGCAAAACAACATGAATTCAGTCATGTATTTATTCAGTTATCTTCAGGATATGGAAATATGATATCTAACGTGCAGGAGTTTTCCATTCCCTTATTGCTCTTATTGTTTTGTGTGTTTGGTTTTGGGCTGCGTAAGGACTGATTTAACAGTTCCAGGACAAAATGTCCCTTCCTCACAGCATTTTGTAATTCTTTGTTTACCATGAAATCAGCAGATTTATAATTTTTTCCTAGATACCTTGAAATCAGGAAAGAGGTGTTGTAGGACAAACAAAATGTGTGCTCTAGTCACTAAAACTACACAGATTGTTATAATTGATGAATTTGGATTCTGTTTTAGTCATGAATGTGTCCTGGTGAGTGAGATTTCTAAGGGATTCAATCCTCTGCCATAATTTGGATATTAAATATCCCCCAAAGTCTTATGCATTAAAGGTTTGGTTCTTAAACTTTGATGCCATTAGGAGGTTGTAGAAATTTTAGAAGGTGTAGCCTAATGGAAGGAAGTTAGATCATTTGGGACAAGCCCTTGATGTAGGGGATACAGGGACCCTTACTCCTTGCTGTCTCTTTCTTTGCCTCCTGGCCACCATGAGGTGAGCAGATCAAGTACCACATACTCCCATGATGATATATTGACTCATCACAGGCCCAAAGTAACAGAGCCAAGATCCCAGAAATCTCTGAAATCATGAGCCAAAGTAAACTTTTTCTACTTTAAGTGGTTTATGTCAAATACTTTGTTAGAGGAATGAAAAACTGACTAGTACATCCTGTGAGGCTACATTGATGACAGAGTTTCTAGACTTAGAAGACTGTGAACTAGCCCCTGGGGAATAGATTCAATGCAAACATGGCTCCCTTGCTGATGTTTTCTAAGACATCTTTACTTTGGCTAGGAACTATAACTTATTTTTTCCCTGGATAAGGTTGAATATTTTATTTTATTGATATTTTTATTAGTTTTCCTCTATTCATAGGGTCATAAATTTCCCCAAAATATTAGTATTTGGTAACTAGAATCAATCAAGTATGATTCATATCTCTACTAAAGTGAAAGTGATTCAAATGAAACAAATCAGAAACACTAATCAATAGAGTTGTGTATTCAGGACATCAACTAAGGTTTTTTTCATACATCATCTAAGTAATTGCAAAAGTAGGAAAAGAGTTTTGCTGTATTTTTTTATTATTGAAAAGTACTGAAATTCTGTTTGATAAGACAAGATCAAGAAAGACAGTGACTAGGACTGAATTACAAAGAGGAATCACATTTTGTTAACAAACACATTAAAAATAATGCATCTCAAGGCACACATCACTCTTAATTGATGTGTGAGAATAAATAGAATCAGAAGCAAAGTCAGCCTTATCAAAATTACTGGTGCTATATCTGGAATCTCTAGTACTCAAAATGATAATCATAGGACACCAGAGGACCTGGCTTGCTACATAGTCATTAGCCATGGGACCTTGATTGTGTGGTTCAACCCATCTAAGGGTCAAATTTTTAAATCTCTAAATCTTTTTAAATCTTTTTAAATCACTCAGGGGTTGATAAGGATCAAAGACTATGTCTGTAGTGAGATAGTTGGTATTTTATAGCCCTACCTACAGTTAGGAAGATGTCCAGATTGAATCTGGGGCAATGGAAAGTTGGTGGAAATGATATTTGCTGTTTCCAATAGAGGCTCCTAATGCATCCTCCACAGTCCGCTGAGGTCTGCCTCTTGCTTTCTGACTAGAGGATTCTGGAATCTGAATAACAAGAAGTATTCTTCAGACCTAATTACTGCACTCACAAAAGACCATCAGTAGAAGTTAGTTTACACTGTCGACCACTGCAGAAATGTCACTGTTGTTTTCTTTTTCCATTTTTAAATAGGAGGTTCTGAAGAACACAAGTCAAGTGTCATTCAATATGGTTTAATTAACATTAATTTATTTAGCAACATGTATTGAACCCCTACATGCAGAGGATGATTCTAGACACTGAGGATAGAATGATAAACTAAAAAAAAAAAAAAAACGGCTCTCATGCAGCAAATATTCTAGTGAATGAAAGGACAATTTAAAAAGTTATACACACACACACACACACACACATACATAGATGCTCCAGATAATAAGTTCTATGTGGAAAAATTTAACAGAACAAGGAAATGTAATATAATAAGGGACCATTTTAAAGAAGGGATTTGGGGAAGTCTTCTCAGAGGTGACATCTGAGCTGAAGTATGAGCTAAGTAAGAGAATGAAATTCTCCACTCCAAAAAGAGATTGCATTCACAAAGGCCTGAGACAGGAGCTTCTTTGGCACGTTTGAAGAATATCATGGAATATTATTGAGACCTTATCTGGGTGAACCTATATATGATAGATATTTCCCAATAATCCCCAACACAAATGTAAGTCTGAGGACTGATGATTGCTAATGGAGCATTTGAAAATACTGCTCTACAAATTTCTCCACCACTCAGGGCCTAGAGGAAACCCTGACACCCCTCCTTAGGAAGGAGAAATGCCTCCACTTTAAACACACTAATGCAGGACTTCATCTGAGACAAAGGCTACACATCTACTCCATAATTTAAAATACCTGACTTAAATGTCACTGGAAGAAAAAGTTACATAAGAAGTAGGTTTCCTAACAGGGATAGAAAAATGTCAATGTGGGTAGAGTGAGTCTTAAAGGGTAAACTTCTTTGACCATCAAATGTATCCTTTAAAAAAAAAGTATACTAATTTGAAAGGAAAAATTTTATTTCTATTACTCATGTTTTTATATTTTTAGGCAAAAGATTCTGAATACTAAACTTTCTTGAAGAGCCAGTGTTATTACTATAACTATAAATTAGGGTAATGTAACAATGTTATTCTCCATTTTTTTGTCAATGTTCTTGGCAAAAAAAAAAAGTAAACACTTCCTACAAATGGTTGAGTTGTCAAATAATCAGTTCTGAGAGATTCTGTGTAAATTGGAATTAAGAGGAGCCAAATAATGGTCTGAGGCTTATTTATTTCTTGATAATCAAATCAAGTTCAGTAACGTCAATACCCTGGGGTGTGTGTGTGTGTGTGTGTGTGTGTGTGTAACAAAATGTTTGGCTCACTAGAGGTTTAATTAATATTAGTCTTTTCCATATTTTACACCATGATGTGGGTAGGGTTGCTGGGTTATTTAAAAGAATCTAGCATGGCTATAGGTTATTATGCTTTTCACATCCAGATACTACTACTAGTTTTAAATGTTTACAGTAATAAAATGCAAGTTGATCTAAAGAGTTTCTGAATCTTTATTCATGCGAGATCAGTATGTATTTTGTCAATAAATTCATACTATTATACAACTACTACCATGGAGAGATAGTGTATGAGATATTTTTAATTTTTGGAGAATCATGAAACTAAGAAATGCTAGAAGCTATGTTGCCACAGGATGGAGTTTCCAAGAAATGTTACTTATGAGTAAATTCATGGAAATGTAAATAAAAACGAAGAAGCTAGATTAAACTTCCCTGTTGAAAATTAAGGGAAGAGATTGACCTTCTCTCCTTTTTCTTTGGACATTTACTTTAGAAAACATGTAATTGTGAGTACTTCCTTCTTTAATTGACATGTATATAAATCTTTTTGAAAACTAGGTAGATCTGTCTGTATAAAGCCCAATAAAGAGGGCCACCCAACTTCCAGGTGAATCCAGAATGAACTATGTGTCACCAACGGTGCCGTCACATCCTCTTATTTGAGGATTAGCTGTCATTTCCTTTGAAACTTGTGCATAGTGGATTATATCTGCTAGACTCTATAAAAGGATAAGACTGCTTTTTATCTTTGCAAGATCTTCATGGATTGCCTGTGATATGCATTACATTCTGGTATGATGCTCATTCAATAGTGACACTGTTTTCTTTCTCTACTAACTTACAGAAAATGTTTTGGTTTTAGTAATATTTCCCCTACAGAAAATAAGGAAATTACTCTATGAATGGACACAGCATTTATCAGGATGGTACTGAGATGAGCAATATCAGCAGGACCCATCTCAGAATTTCCACCATTGCTCTCTTGTCTCTGAAGTACCTTAAATAAAATGTGACTCCTATACCCACTATTCAGATGTGTAATGGAGAGTTTTGAACTTACTTGTGCACCTTGTCTAATCTCTTCTGATTACAATGATGCTTTGAATATTCTTTTGTTTTCCTTCATCTGACGATTAAATTCTGGCCTTTGTCTTTGGGGTTTACCCCACTGAAAACTGGCGTCAGTCTGAGCATTCATCCTAAGCAGCTACCTTCAGCTCCTCCCTGGCCCTTATCTTAATCTAGAAATTCCCAATTATAACCTTCTTATAGAAACTCTCATCTTCGTTCTTCAAAACTAACTTTATTTCAAGTAGCTCTTCCCTTACCTCAGTTTCAGATTAAGAATAACTTACACATTGAACAAGATACTATACATGTTTTCTTCCCCAAGGAGGGTAGAAGGTCTGAGGTAATTCCACTATGCCTCTGGCAATTATTTTTTATCAACAGATCAGGACTACATTTCAAATGGCAATTATCAACATGTCAGCTGATTTAGTCCCTGAGTTTCAGCATCCTGTTTCCAAACTGTCACCAGTGCTCTGATATCTCAGGTTTGAAATGTCCGTAGCACTGATAGAAAGAGTTTACTTGGCATGCAGTATGGTAGGTGATATTCATTAGTGATGACCTTGTACTTGTTTCCCAAAACTGACTCCCAGACATACGTAACATCCAGAACATCAGTTCCTCTAATTGGACAGTTGCATTCGGAGGTGACTCAATCACTGAGGGATGAAGGAAAATGTACTCTTTTATAACTCACTGGCTTCTGAGTTGTGCTCCTCCACAGTGATTTAAATGATGCCCAGGGCTGCTTTTGTGTTCAAGAAATACCTCTTCATTTTGATGGAGGCCCCAATAGACAGTCTCAACAGGGATTTCTACATGGCCTTTTCCTGCTATAAGCAACAATATTAACAGAGTTGCCTGACAAATAAATTGTTTTGTTTTAAGACATCACATTTAAGGGCAGGGTTTCTCTATTGCTTTTCCAAAACACAGGAAAAATGTCCATAAACAAATCATCATAACAGTTTTGAACATTTTATCAGTGATTTTTTTGGACTAGTGATTATAGCTCCACAGCACTAGGAAATACACTTAGGTGTATTTCTTTGAGTTTCAGTGAAAATATAACATGAGGTCTGCATTATATACATACATATGTGTGTGTGTGTGTGTGTGTGTGTATAAAGCTGGAGATTTTTAGCACAGCCATGTATTAGGATAAATATCCAGGTCCCTAGCAATGATGAAAAACAATCAAAGTGACTATGCCACTTTGAAATCAACACAAATGAATCTCACATCTTTAAGAATGATTCCTAAAATAATTAAAAATAGAATTGCCACATGATTCATTAATCCCACTTCTGAGTGTATTTCCAAAGAATACCAAATCAATATGTCAAAGAGGTATCTGTACTCCCAAGTTCACTGCAGCACTATTCACAGGAGTCAAAAGGTGGGAGCGATCTAAGTGCCTCTCAGCAGATGAAAAACTAAAGAAAAGGTGATACATACAAACAAATGAATGTTATTTAGCCTTAAAAAAGAAGAAAATCCTGTGCTATAGTCCCCCAAAATTCGTATGTTGAAACCTACTCTGGAATGTGGTAATATTAAGGGGAAGGGCTTTGGGGGAATGTTGGGATCATGAGGGCTCTACCCCCAAAACAGAATTAGTGTCCTTATTAAAAAAAGTCACAGAAGGAGTTCATTCACCTCTTCTGCCATGTGTAGACCCAGATGGAAAGTATGATCTTTGAAACAGAACAATCTTCCACCAGATACTCTGCTTCTGGCAGCTTGGCTGGACTTGGTTGGACTCTTGGTTGGACTTCACCTCCAGATCTGTGAGCAAAACAAATTTGTTTACAAAATATCTAGCCTAAGGTATTTTTTTAATAACAGTACAAATGAGCCAGGGCACCCTATCATAAGCTACAACACGAGTTAATCTTGAGGCTCTTATGCTAAATGAAATAAGTCAGTTATGGGACAAACGCTGCATAATTCCACTTACATGGTTTATCTAACGTGGTCAAACTCATTGCAACAGAAGTAAAATGGTGGTTGCCAGGAGTGGTGAGAGGGGAGAAAATGGAGAATTGCTGTTCAATGAGTAGAAAGTTCTAGTCATTTAAGGGGTAAAGATTCTTGAGACCTGCTGCACGGAATCGTGGTGGTAGTTACCAATACATAATGAACACTTAAATAATATGCCCTTAAAACTTTAGTAATGCAGACCTTATATTATGTTTTAACTGCAACTAAAAGAAAAAGGAAATCCTTGTTGTGACCACCACATTCTTCCAACATGATGAGTTATGAGTTATGATTTCTACACCCAATTCAAAAGAAATAGATAATAATAATGACCACATTTTCACCTTCTGTTCACCTCCATGAACACCAGATTTTGTAAAGTATGAATAAAAAAGAAAAACTGCAGCTCTCTCTAATGCTCATTTTCCTATATTTCCAAATGGATAATAATACTTTGTAGATTTATTAGGCACAGTACATGTAATGTATTTAAAGCACAAAATAAATTTTTGGTACACAGTGAGTATACAAGAAATGGTAACTATAATACTAAATAGCTATATTTAGGAGAGCAATTCTGATTTGGATAGATTTATATGCTCATTTTTGAGCATATAATTTTAATTGGATTTTTGTGTGAGTAGGTGACTTAATTATAAAGGGAAAAATAATATGGACATTTACACAGTAGGTAGACAGCTATTTCTGTAAGAGGTATTAGCAGTTTCCAGTTCATTTAAAATAAAATTATGTTAACTTGTACTGATTGGCTTTATATTTCCAAATAATCTGCAGATTGGTTTTCTGAAAAAAATCATAAATTCAAATGCCGGTGTATGTATAGGTTGTACCAAAGTTTGGCATCAACCTGGGTATTAGCAAAATATGGTGTCACTCGGGCTTTAGCTGATAGACTGAATGCTACTCAAATTCAATGTAGCATCTGTGAACTCATGTGTGATCAATGAATAAATAATCACATAGGTAATTTTTTTATAGTCTCATTTTAATATCATTGAAAATATCAGTTAAGGTGTAGTGGACACAGGTACACTCCTGAGACACCACTCAGTTTTGCTGCAGTCAGGAATGTTTTCTGCTGAGACTTTGTCCTTCCCCAAGAGTAACCTCACACTGCAAAAGCTACCTCACAGCTCTCCCTATGGGTTGGTCAAAGGCTTTGGACCCTTGACTCAGTATTTGAAAGAGTCTTTTTGGCTTCTGAATATCCTTAGGATCATCTGAGCCCTATTTTGCAACCACATCATAGTTTAACTTCACCCCATGCTAACCTCTTCTTTTCACTCCCCTCAAATGTATTATGCATAAGCACTTCCAATGAACTTTCTGTTTGCAAATCTTAGTTTCTCTCCCCAGAGATCCTGAATTACAACATAAATCATGTTGTTAGACTTATTGTCATTTTCTCTAACATTTTCTTACCTGAGTTTTTCAGGGGAGAAAATAGAAAAATCTTTACAGGTACTCCATGTATCTGTAGAACCACCAAAATTCTACCCATCTATATTTTACTATACTTGTTTTAATGTTTATCTGTTAATTTACCCATTTTGGATTTACTATTAACATCTGAATATTTAATTTAAAATTGGCAATCACCATAAAATGTAAAATTGCTAAAAACAGGAGATGCTCACTATAAGGATATTTGGAGGAGTTGGGAGTATAACTCAGTGTTACAACACTTGCCTAGCATACTGGAGAACCTGGGTTTGATCCCCAGGATTCCCAAAATAAAAAACAAAACCAGATATTTTGAACTACATTATCTTATAAATTATTTAATCATGAAATGAATGGTATTACATGTTGTGTTACTCAGCTTTTTGCCTCCATAGCAAAATATGTGAGAAAAACAACTTAAAATGGGGAAAATTTTATTGTGGCTTACAGTTTCAGAGGTTTCTGTCCATGGTCATTTGGCCATGGTCCCCTGACCATTGCCTTGGGTCTGTGGCAAGGCAGAACATTATGGTGAGGAGCACAAGGTAGAACAAAGCTGTTTGTCTCATGGTGTCCAGGAAGTAAACAGAGAAGGGAGGGAAGGGCCAGGACTCCAATATCCCCTTCAAGGGCACACCCTGGATACCTCACTTCCTTCACCAGGCCCCACATCCTAGTGTTTCCACCACCTCAAGTACTGCCTCAGGCTGCCACCAAGACTTTAACACATGAGAACTTGGGGGACACACCAGAACCAAACCATACACATGTCCAAAGACTGCTTGAAAATAAGAAAGCAATTCTTATTACACATTTTGCAAATAATACCAAACTTTCTGGACATACCAAATATCTAATGGTTGCTTTCTGAGCTTTCCTCATATGGAACTGGCTGAACAAATCATACCAGTACATGGTGAGATAAGAGGTTTCCTTACATGATGTTTTCTGTACAGACCCTCATATCATTCCTCTCCAGGAAAGTTGTTGGAATGCCATGCTTGCTAAGGAGACAGACAGAAACCTGTGGTAACTAAAAATTCAAGAACAATTTTTTCAACCTGAAAGCCAATTTTATAATTCTAATACCAGACCTTAAACTCTACTACAGAGCAATAGCAACAAAGACAGCATGGTACTGGCACCAAAATAGACAGGCAGGCCAATGGTACAGAATAGAGGACACAGAGACAAATCCACATGAATATGGTTATTTCATACTAGACAAAGGAGCCAAAAACAAACAATGGAGAAAAGATAGTCTGTTCAGCAAATGGTGCTGGGAAAACTGGCAATCCATAGGCAGTAAAATGAAATTAAATCTCTATCTCTCACCCTGTACAAAACTCAACTCAAAAAGGATCAAGGACCTAGGAATTAGACCAGAGACCCTGCACCAAATAGAAGTCAAAGCACACCTGAATCTTCATCATGTTTGCTTAAGATCAGACTTCCTTAACAAGACTTCTAAAGCACAAGAAATCAATGCAAGAATCAATAAATGGGATGGACTCAAACTAAAAAGGTTTTTCTATTGAAAAATTCTAATAGAAATTTTAAGGACTTTTTAAAAGTGATTAAGTGAAGCAGTAAATTCATGAGCAAATATTAGATATGAAATTGAAGCATGGTGGCACATGCCTATAATCCCAGAAATTACAGAAAATTGCGAGTTCAAGGCCAGTTTTGGCAACTTAGTGAGACCTGGTCTCAGAAACTCAGTGGTAGAGCATTCCTTGGTTCAATCCCAGCTGCCACACGCATACACACAAACACAAAATAGATGTAAAATTATAAGTGAAAGCCAAAACTATAAGACAACTTCTAAAAATATCCAGAAAGCATTTTCTTCTGAGTAGACAGAGAGCTTCAGTTTGTGGTGCCATCATCATTTGCACCACCTTATCATCACCATACAGCCCAGGAGCCAAAGAGGAGGGAAATTTCCTTGGTTAGAATAGGAGAGATGGGGAGCTTTGATACAGTAGCCACATTATTATGTCAGCTGTGTCCCAGGCTGTAGGAAAACACAAGAATATGCTCTCTTCCAACCTCATCTGAAAATGATATTTATCTCATCTCACTAATGTGCAGTATAAATAACATAAGAGCAGTCTACTAGGTGTTAAGACTGAAGAAAGGCTTTTGTGCAATAATGTCAATCTTTAGAATGCAATTACTAAAATTTGAACAGAATATTATTAATTAAATTTTATGTGATAGTATTTTGGGTTTAGCTTTGTATTTGATGTGTTTTCCTGTATCATGATATCCACCGTAGCCAACTACTGATTTTGAGTTTCAAACACTCAGGTTCAGCCAACTGTGCATTAAGTAGAATCCACATAATAGGTTCTTAGTGAATTTGATGAAGACTTGTCATTGTTAAGATGCCAGGATATTCTGTGCTGAAAAATTGTATTTTACATTTTTATGTTTAAAAACCATGTGATATTACTAAAGACTCCTAAGGACCTTCATGTACTTTTAAAAAAGCACTATTGAGATTCATTTGCCCATTTGGAGTTACGATAAGCTTCCATAAGATCTATATATAATGATTTATCATTCAGAATATGCACACTGATTTTAGAACTTGGATGGAGTAAATCTTTGGTTTTCAAATTTTTGTTAAAATAGTAGTTTCCTGTTTTTCATAGATTGCCTGGCTTGTACTTAGTTCTATTTTTGTTAATACAGACAGTAAGCCAAAAATTTGATTTTGAATGAATGGCTTTGCTAACTAAATGTTAAGGCACCTGCCAAATGTGTACAAAAGAGAAATAATCAACCAACAAATACTTGTGAGAGAAATGGAATGCTTGTGCAAAGGGTTGTGGGAAGCATTTTCACAACGAGCCCCAGCTCAGTCACATTAGAAGCTGGTACACACTTAGGCAGGAGCTAATGACTAGTCTGAAGGCTGTTATTAGAAACATCTGGACAAAAGTTTCATGAACCTCAGGAAATAAACTGAGAGAGAAGTCCAGATGGAAATAAATAATATGAAGGGCAAAGGGTATTAGACTAAAGTACAAACATAGGGAAATTTGCCAGTTAAACAGGAAACAGAAAGAGAATGGAAAGGGAAAACTTCCTGACCAAAAGAAAGACTCTGGTGTCCAAAATGATGTTCTTCCAACTAAAAGTGTGACCAGCAGATAAAAAGTAGACGATTGTAAGTGTAACAGTTTTGATTATTTGTATTTTTAAAATGGATTGACAAGTAAAATTTGTATATGTTTATTATGTACAATCTGAAGATCTGCAATATGCATACATGCTGGAATGGTGATTCAAGCTAATTAATGTGTTTCCTCACATATTTATTATTTTTGTCATAGGAACGCTTAAAATCTACTCTCCCCATGATTTTCAAGAAAATATAATACATTGTTATTAACTGAAATCACCATGCTGTACAATAGATCTCTTGAACTTATTCCTCCTAACTGAAATTTTGTATCCTTTGACCAATATTTTCTCAACACCCCCTCGCCCACCCCCATAACCCTATTCTACTCTCTGCTTCTATGTGTTTAACTCTTTCAGATTCTACATATAGATGAGATTATAGAGTGCTTGCTTTCTGTACCTGCCTTACTTCACTTAACATAATGTCCTCCAGGCTTATCTAGGTTGCTGACATGACAGAATTTCCTTTTTTTTCCCCAAGCTGAATAGTATTCTCTTATGTGTATGTGCCATCCTTTCTTCCTCCACTGATGAACACTTAGGCTGTGGTGGTGTTGTGAATCATGCTGCAATGAGCCTGCAATGAGGAGTCCCTTTGACAACCAAAACATTTCCATCTGGATATATACCGAGCAGTACTGGGATTTCTGGATTACATGGTAGTTTAAGTTTTAATTTTTGAGGACCCTCAACACCATTTTCCGTCATGGCAACATTCCCATCAAAAATGTACAAGTATTTCCTTTTCTCCACATCCTTGTCAACACTTATCTTTCATTAATAATTCTGTTCTGACATCTCACTGTGCTTTTCTTTCATTTACCTAGTTATTAGTGATGTTGAACAGTTTTTTCATATACATGTTAACCATTTGTAGTCCTTCATTTTCGAAATGCCTTTTCGGATTTTTTCCTTGCTATTGAATTGAGTTCTGCATATATTTTCCGCATTATCTCTTAAATTCACTTTGGAAATATTTTTCTCCAATTTTGTAGGTTGTTTCTTCACTCTGTTGCTTGTTTCGTAGAAACTTTTTAGTTGTATATAATTCCACTTGTCAACTTTTGCTTTTATTGCCTGTACTTTTGGACTATATCCAAAAAAGTCATTGTCCAGATCAGTCTCTAAGAGCTTTTCTCCTGTGAAATCCCTTTATGGTTTTCTGTTTTAAGTGTTATGTTTAAAAGGTTGGTCCATTTTCAGTTAATTTATTTAAGGATCAAGATGAGTATCTAATTCTTTTATTCTGCCTGTTGACATCTACTTATTCTCATGCCATTTATTTAAGGGACTATGCATTCTCTATGGTATGTTCTTGACAACTTTTTAAAAAATTAGTTGACCATAAATGTGAAGAGTTATTTCTGAGCTCCCAATTCTTGTCCGATAGCCTGTTTGTCTTTTTATGCTAGTACCATGCAGTTTTGATAACTTCAGTATGTTTTGAAGTCAGGTAGTATGATACCTTCAGCTTTGTTCTTTTTACTGAAAATTGCTTTTGGATATTCTGTTTGGATGTTCTGAGTCATTTGTGGTTTCACATGAATTTTATGAATTTCCTCTTTTTGTGAAAAATATCATTGGAATTTTGATAGGGAGTGTATTGAATTTGTAGATTGCTTTGGGTCATATAAGCATTTTTGCAATTTTCTTCTAACATGAACATGAAGTGCCTTTCCTTTCATTTGGGACTTTTAAAATTTCTTTCATTGATATTTTACAACTTTTAGTGTGCAGATTTTTCATCTCCTTGTTTAAGTTTATTCCCAAGTATTTTATTTTTAGTAGCTCTTCTAAATGGAATAGTTTTCTGAATTTCTTTGGATAGTTTGTTCTTTGTGTATAAAATTGTTACTGATTTGGTATGTTGATTTTGTATCCTGCAAACTTTACTGAATTCATTTATTAGTTCTTTGATGGACTTTCAGGGTTTCCATATATATGATCCTGTCATCTACAGACAAGAACAATTTGACTCTGTTTTCAAGTTGGATGCCTTTTTTTTCTTTAGCTTTTGCTAGAACGGATGCTCTGGCAAAGATGGGCATCTTTGTCTTCTTTCTGATTGTAGAGGAAAAGCTTCCAACTTTTTATATTGAGTATAATGTTGAACTGTGAGATTGTCCAACATGATATTTTATTATGTCAAGATATATTCCTTGCATGTCCAATTGAGAGTTTTTAATCATAAAATAATGTTGAATTTTTAAGTGCTTCTTCAGCATCTATTGAGTTGATCATATGTGTTTTGTCCCTCATTCTGTTCATGTGGTATTTTACATTTAAAGAACTGCATATGTTGAACCATTCTTGCATTCCTTAGATAAAAATCCCACCTGATCACAGTGAAAGATCCTTTTTAATGTGCTGTTGAATTCAAGTTGCTAGTATTTATTGAGGATTTTTGCATACATGTTAATCAAGGATATTAGCTGCTAATTTTCATTTTTGTCATGTCTTTATCTGGCTTGGTATCTGGATGATGCTCATTAAATGCCTCGTAAGTTGAGTTTGGAAGTCTTCCTTCTTCACCTATGAAGAAGTAGGGACTTGTTCTGACTTTGAAGATTGGCTTTGTCTGGGAAAACCCTTCACCAGTTAACCTATCCAGAGATACTGGGCAGGCTCTCTGGTGTGATCTGTGGGTAGGCTTGCTGCTAAAGTCCTTAAGCAGGCTGGCCTAGTGTCTGGGCCAGCAGATGGGTCTGGCACCCAAGTCCTCAGTGTTGGGTCTGTAGAGAGAACCTGTTGATTAGGTACTTAGGAGCAGGCCTAGAGCTTGCATCTGAGTGAATTGTCATGAAACCCTGATCCATAGGGGCTGATTTGTTGCTGGGGGTAGTCTTGAACCAGAATCTTCAAGAGCCACAGAGGCATTAGAATAGGCCATGTTTCTGGGTCCACTGGGATAGATCTGGAGCTTGAGTTCACAGAGATGGCACAGATCTTGAGTCCACAGAGGTTTTCAAAACCTGCACTGCAGAAGCGGTCCTGAAGCATTGGTCTGCAAACCTCAGTCTGGCTATAGGGTACAATGGTGCTAACCTTGACCATAGGTTTTCTGAAAAAGACATGGACCCTGTATGAACTGGAGCCTGCGGCCAAAGGATATAGGCTGGAGCCTGGAGATGTTTGAAGATGGTACTGAGGCTGGCGGGGAGCCTTGGTCTTGGGAGATAGTCTGAAGCCTGGGGTTGTAGATACTAGCTTTATGTGTGGAGACTTGAGGGGTGCCCTGAATCTTGGGGCCATAGTGACTAACCTCAGTGCTGGGGTCTTAAAACTTGCCAGAAACCTGGGTTCACAGGGCTGGTCTTTTAGTTTGGGTCCATGGAGTCTTGCCCAGAACTGGGGTTTACTGGGATGGACCTGGACCTTTAGTCTGCTGGAGTATGGGACCACAAGATCTGGAGAGTGTGACAGCAGTTATTGGCACCAAGCAAGTTTAGAGCCTGTGCCCTCTGGTTCTAGCCTGGTACCTGGGATTAAGAGTGTCTCCCTAGAATTGGGACAGGCCTGCAGTCTGGGGCTATGTGTCTAACCTGGCTTTGGACAGTTCTGAAACTGGGGTTGGGCTTGGAGCTTGCATCTGCAGTGGTCCAACTGGAGGGTGCATCCATAGATGCCAGCCTGATAACTAGACTGGGTTGGTCAACCTGATATTAGAGTCAGTCTAAAACCATGGTGGCCGGTCTGCTCTTGGGAGCACAGGAAAGCCTGGGATCTCTGGGTCAGCCTAGAGAATGAGTCTGCAGGGCAGGCCCAAAGCCTAGAGCAACTAGGGCCAGCCTGGCAGTAGGGTGGGCCTAGAAATTGAGCTGAGGATTCTAGCGTATGGTTGGAGGGTAGGAAAACCTGCCCAGTACTGGTTTTACTGGGGTGGGCCCAGGGTTGTGGTTTGAGGCAGAACCTCGGGCACACTTCCTTTTCCTTTCTTCAGGTAGAGGTTTTCTAACTCCATGTTGTGCTACCAGTGATTATGAGAAGGGATGACACAGGTATTGTGAAACTGTCCTTCTAACCCTCCCCAGGTGTCTTTTCTTATTTCTGTGCTACATCTATGAGTTGTAATCTCCTACCTGATTTTCTTAGCTCTCATGGATGTGTTTTCTTTCGTGAATAGTTTTTCAAATTGATGTTTTGTGGGAAGGAACAAGCACTGGACAGTCCTACTCTGCTAACTTGCTGACATCACCTAGAAAATCTACAGGTAACACTCTCAGTAATCCAGAGGGAGATGACAAATTCCAATTGCCCTAGTCAGGTGATTTTCAAAGCAGCTGCTCATTCTGCATTCTGAAGACTGTAAGCATGGTTTTAAAAGAATACTTTCATTTAATTATAGTGTGAGTCTACACAAACAATTATATATATTACATATGTTAAAAAAAAACAAAATCTTTTGTTTTCAGTAGCTAGTAACAGGAAGACTATTCGTCTTGTCCTTGACATTAAATAGAGACGTCACTCCCTTTTTGTGAAAGGTATATTGGTTCTTTTGGAAAATATATAGGAAAGCTGGGCCTACTGGTGCACAACTGTAATCCCAGAGGCTTGGGAGGCCAAAGCAGGAAGATCACTATTTCAAAGCCAGCCTTAGCAACTTAGTGACGTGAGACCCTATCTCAAAATAGAAAATAAAAAGGGCTAGGGATGTGGCTCAGTGGTTGAGTAACCCTGAGTTCAATCCCTGGTACCAAATATTCATATATATGCACATATATATGTATGTATACATTTATATATATATATATATATATATATGGATTATTTCTACTCTGTACAAAAGGAAACTAAGCTTTAATTTCTTGCTAAGAGTCAAACAATAAGTGGAATGACCTCAACTTTGAGTCCTACATTGTGGTAAATTACACTTTCTCTAACAGCTCTCTTCATAGCAAGTATTTTTTCACCATTTGTTTTACGGGTGATACTTCAGTTGAAGCTTAACCAATCACTTTTCTGAGCTACATGGCTGGAATATGGAAGGCTAATGCATTCCCAGAAGCCCAGATGTTGGACATGAGTATTGCTGTCTACATAACATACACCTGACCACATCCCTGAAACCCCAAAACAAATTCTTCCTTCTCCATAGAAAATAGTCACATTTTCAGAGCAGATGCTATTGTGAATTCAAAGCGTACTTAGTCTCATAGACTTTGGCTTGCTTGGACAAAATATATTTAATTTTTGTTGATTCCAAATTTTGAAAGTTTTTTTTCCCATTTTTGCAAGAGCCACTTTAATCCCCTTACTTTTCAAATGCTATGCCTGTCTGTGCCACAACATTTTTTAGTGAAATTAAGACAGCATAAATGCAATCCTCCTAAGCAGTGATAGATCCAGGAATGAGTACTAGATTAGATACCACCTGTCCAAGTTAGGAGACAGTAACGAAACTTGCCCCAAACACCAACTACCATCACCTAGGATAGTGGTTTTATTGTTTGAAATTCTACCCCTAAGAATTCAGTTGATGGGAGAGTTCAAGGCAGAACAAATCTTCTCTGGCAGGGAACTGTACAGCTGGGAGGCTCCTGCAGGGCCTCCTAAGGAATTCACATGTGTACCTCCTAAGAGAATCATCTTTTAGTCATCTTTCCCTTAGAGCTCATCACTGGGGAAACTATTAAAGTTAAGAGAGGATAAGAGCACCCTCAGAGGATGAGTTATTTGACTTAACCTTGTCCTCACATCTCACTTCTTTGTCATCAAAACATTAGAAGAAAAAGAGCTTCAGAAAAGTGAGGATGGAGAAGAGGCCCTGCACCAGACCTGCTACTTCCCAATTCCAAGTCCTTTGAACCAAATGTCTCATTGCTAATGGAAGGAAAAGGAAGACTTAAATTGGATATAAACTAGTCAGAGAAAGATGAGCAAGCTGTGGGATTTCTCCCCAATGTTTCAGTAAGGAATAGAAATGAAAATTCCACATAGTTGAAGGAAATGATTTTAAAAAGAAATAGGTTAATGTTTTATCTGTGTCTTATCAAATTCATACTACTCTTTAATATGGCTACACATTGCTATAAATAATTCATGTTTATTTTTTTTCTAATTCTTTTCTCATTTAGTAATCTCACACAAAATCACAGAGAGAATAGGAGTGCTGATAGGAGAAGGAAATAGAAATAATTTTGAAGTAGGAATGTAATTTCAGTGGACTGTGGACCACCTGGGTCTTAAGGGAATCCTTAAAACTTTGTAAAGAAATACAATTCATTCCAATTTGCAGATTAGGAAAACAGCATCAGAGAAGGAGGTGAACCATCTAAAGAAACTTTATTCAGATCCTCAAATGGATCCAACAGAGGGCACAATTAAAAGGTCCAGCTGCAGTCATCCATGTTGTTCTGGAGGACAGAAAGGCAAGGGTATTTTGGTAGTGACAGTAGTCAGGAAAGAAGGGAGGCAGGAACTAAAAAAAAAGAAAGGAAGGAAGGAAGGAAGGAAGGAAGGAAGGAAGGAAGAAAGAAAGAAAGAAAGAAAGAAAGAAAGAAAGAAAGAAGAAAATAGAAAGGAAAAGTGGAAAGATGCTAGGCGAAAATTCAAACTCAAACTACATTTATAGCTCGGACTGACCACAATGTTGAATCTCCCTGTGGTTTGTCCGTGGAAAATCAAAGTCCTGACATTAAAAACATAATCTCAGTGTCCTTTGCCTTTACAAACCTATTCTTGGTTTAATGTAAATGTCTATGTGTCTCAGAAAGTAAATTGTGTAAAACTAATATTTAACCAAAAAGCTTGCACCAAGAAAGATTAGTGCTTTTGTTGCAGATAAGCTGTTTATTTCTGTTGGGAATAATCTGCGCCAAGAAACAGAATGGAAAATGAAATGAATCCCTAATCCTTCCTGTGTTTTGGGTTCATGGCAAGGATTTCCTTATGTTGGAAAACATCAGACATCACAATATCCAAATAAATCATTCAACAAAAATACTGTGAAAAGTGTATGCCATTATGAAAAACCATAACTTCTGCTTTCTTTCCTTAATGTGAATTTGTGAAAATTCTTAGTCATTTATATGAACACGACATAAAAATTCAGGAATAACACTATTCTTTTTCCATTGCCTAACCTTTTCCCCACATATCTTTATGCAAACATAAAATTTTAAAATGGATTTGCTTATCAGTGAATTTATTTTGTATTTTCCAGTCCAAAGATTTTGTATGTATGTATATGAATGTGTATGTGTTTATATGTGTGCATTTGTACAAATGGAAGATTCTGAATCAATAGGGGACTATATCTACATCTCAGAATTCACTGAGTTAGAGCAATACAATCCAGATGCCATTGCATAAACAACCTTGGATACTTCACAGCAATACTTCAGCTACTCTCCATAACTGAAATGTGAAAACATGCACTGCTTCTAAATCTGAAACCCAAAATGACGCAAGGTGAACCCTAAGAAAATCAAAAAATCTTGTCATAATTAAACCAAGTTTAAAATTCAGTTGGTATGCTCTGTTCATAATGTTTTTCTATTTAATTTACATTTGAGAAAAAAATGCTGAGCATACCATCTTTGTATGTTCTGCTTATTCTAAAGTAATTTGTTCTCCTACTCTAGGAACACGAGGATATGAGCAGCAGAGGAAACCGGGAGGAAGAAGGTGTGGCATGATGAACTTTGGGGAGAGGTAATGTGCATTTTCAAGCCAACTCAATATAATAAACTTAGAGGTCATTTTTTAAATGTTTTCAAGCATTGGAATATGCATATTTTTCCTAACTAAAGTATGCTAACTTATACTTACTCCTAGGTCATCATTTGCCCTCTTATTGGAAATCTGCAAAGACAATCAGTGACTTATTTGAAACAATGATAAGTCTGGGAATCCAACACAATGTCCCTGAATGTTGCTGTAATGCTCTTATATAGAAAGTTTCAACAAAATGGGAAATAGTCCAGTATGTTTGGTGAATGTGAGAGAATAATTTATTATAGTGTTTAATCACTATGAAATTAATTTTACATATAGCAAAGTGGTTGGAGATATACCAAAGGTTGGTACAGCTGCTAACAGAACCCATCAAAGTCTCCTTCTAGCTGTCCATTTTGTTGTCCTTAACATGTCGATTTTCCCTTATGGTTACATTGATGAGCTTTATCTCCAACTACATTATCATTATTCCAAGCAGGAAAAGGTTAAAAGAAGAAGAACAAACAATACATTCCACTTTAGCTTGTCATTAAAAAAAAGAATCAGGAAAACAATATTTTTTTTTTTTTTTTTTTTTGGAAAGGGTGATCAGTAGATTTCCACTTACGTGTCATTGACCAGAACAGGGTAGTGCAGCTGACTCTAGCCCCAGGGGAGTAAGGAAAGGTTGATTGCTTTCAACTGGGAACAGAAGTCCAATTTTGTTAATGTTAGTTGGGAGGAAGTGAGTTGTGGAATTGGATAGGTAAATTTTGTTTTCGTTGCTGTTGTTGTTATGGAAGGTAAGTAGCAATATCTGCCAAAAAATGAAGGGTGAGCAACAATTTAAAGAATCACAGCTTGACTCTTAGGTTAAGGGCCTGTTTTGTTTTTTTTTTTTTAAAAAGACACAATTTGATTATTTGTGCCTCTTGAGGTAGTCTATGTTAGTTCCATAAGAAATATGTCGCTTGCCTAAAGACAATTTCAATTTAAAGAATCTGAAGTTTTTTCATCCATCTGTAAGTTCACTTTTCTTCTAACTCATTTATTCTCCTATGAGTTGAAATCTATTTGCCTCTTCACTCAGGAACACACCGGGCCTGACAAGTCTCTTGGCCCAGTGCTGGCTTTCTTATCACACACCACACTTGAGCACACATACCATCTAGCATGTCCTTCTACTGGTGTCTGATCTGATTTCAAAAGAATTCATAGCGTTCTAGGGGAATATATGTCATTAAGAGGGAAAAGATGACTTCCCCCTTCCAGGGCAGAAGATAAAATTACTTAAATGGCTGATTTCACAGGGATGTTAGAAGGAGACCAAAGTCAGCTTGCTTAGTGTGAGTTTGCCAAAGCTGTCAAGAAAATATTACAGAATTTAAAACAACAGAAATTTATTTTCTTATTTTTGTTTTTTTGTAGGCTGGATGTCCAACAGTGTGGTGGTGTCAGGTTGTTTGTCCTGAGTCCTCTCTCCTTTGTTTGTAAGATAGAGGACACCGTCTCACTATGTCATTATATGGTCTCTCCTGTGTGCATCCTTGAATCTGTGTGTGGAAATTTCCTCTTATGAGGACACTAGTCAGGTTGGATTAGAATTTACTTTAACATTTCCTTTTCAAATTAACTAGCTTTTTACACATCCTATCTCCAAGTACAGTTACATTCTGAGGTTCTGGGGGTAAGACTTCAACACATGAATTTGGGGAAAGTACAATTCACACAGGGTGTATGAGTGGAAGAGGGAAATATTGTATCCAAAATCCATCCTTCTTTGCATTTCTTTACTCTTTGAAGTTTACAAACAAGCAGAGAGTTGTTTTCAAAAATACTGAAACAATAAACTTATGGTAGAAAAGTACAGAGAAAGAACTCTAGCTGAGAAGAGAATAATGAATTTTTCCCACAATATTTTACATAATGCTTTTAAGAACAGAATTGGATGACAGACAAGCCTTGTTTTAAACACTAACTCTTACTATATTAACTTGACCAAAATAACTAATTTCCTTAAGCCTCAGTTTCCCCACCTATAAACTGTGGAAAATAACAACTACCTGCTGGTGTCATATAAAGATTAATAAGAGAATATATGTATGTTGCTCAGCATATCACCCAGAACGCATTGGGAAGCAACCTTAGCACAGAAAGTTTAAGTGCTCCCTTGGGAGTCAGACTCTGACATGTCTCAGCACAAGGTTCTTAACACCCTGTGGCACACTCTCCTCCTCTATAGAAGTGAGATAATAATAGCATCTACCAGGTGATTAAATTATATAAGATACAACATTTAAAATATTAAAATAGCATCATACTCAACAAAAGTGGACTATTCATATTAAACACCAAATAAATGCCTATTATTAATACCTGTTACCAAAATGGAGATAAAGTCTAATACAGAAAAAAATTAAAAAATAGAAGCAAAAAACAAAGTGAAACATGCATGGGAAATGGCATAACATTCCCTGACTTCCACTTCACTAACTCCAGCTCCAGCCTTGCTCCTGGAGATGACTTGGGGTTGGGATTCACCAGCACTTTGCACC
The DNA here is from genome assembly GCA_020662805.1 of Glaucomys volans. Classification (NCBI taxonomy): domain Eukaryota; kingdom Metazoa; phylum Chordata; class Mammalia; order Rodentia; family Sciuridae; genus Glaucomys; species Glaucomys volans. Next base: position 1,093,605 of record JAJEJO010000575.1, on the reverse strand, counting down.
TAGAAGGCAGTTGGAGTTACTCTACAGTTCTGCCTCCACTTCCTGTTACCTGTCAGATGTGCCCCTTATGGAACTTTCAAAGACACAACATTCCAGACAAAATACTCAGACTACATCTGCCGTGCAGGAAGGAGACACTTTCATTTGTTTTTTAATTTTTTATTTTTACAGACTTCATTTAGATTCGTTGTACACATATGGGGTACAAATTTTTATTTCTATGGTTGTGCATGATGTACATTCATATCATTCTTGTTAATCACACATGCACATAGGGTAATGATGCCTGTCTCATTCTACCATTTTTCATTTTAATTGTGGACCCATTTCCACTTATTCTAATTCCTTTTTTAAATATATATTTAGTCGTTGATGGACCTTCATTTTATTTATTCATATGTGGTGCTGAGAATCAACCCCAGTGCCTCACACATGCTAGGCAAGTGCTCTACCACTGAGCCACAATCCCAGCCCTCTAATCACTTTTTATCAATTCTGGTTCTGCCTTCTTCTCAACTTCTACCCCCAAGTCCCTCAAATTGAAGGCTAGTAGTGATACTCTATCCTTAGCTGATGCCCAATCAAAAGTGCTTCTGCCAAAATGAAAAAAAAAAAAAAGAAACCCAAGCAGGGGGCAAAGGGATTTTGTGTTTCTCTGTCCATGCCACACACTAAAGTCAGAGGAATTTGTCATTTCCTAAGGAGACAGGGCAGTGCAGGTTTAGGTACTAAAGTAGCAAAGCATGGCTGGGTACAAATATTTATATTCAAAGAAAGGTAAGCATTTCATTTCTAGACAAACAGTAAAAAGTCTATAATGACATAATTGTCTAAAATGGAAGGAACTAGTTAATTTGAGATCTTAGTTCAGAAAAAACAGGTTTGTATATACCTTGTGATCAACATATGCATAACAAATCCCTGAAGTACATGCATAGATCAACATGGTATAGTGATTATTGAATGGTAATTAAACTATGATTTTTTTCTATAGCCTCCTTTTCTGTATTTTCCAAAATGGGTGATTCTTCTATAATAAAATGTTAATTTAATTTAATAGTAGTGATTGTCTCCAAGATGGGCCCCAATGATTCCCACATCCTGGTAGCAAGCCCTGTGTGGTCCCTTCCCACACTGTCTTTGGGTTGGTCTTTATGACAAAGGGAAGCAGCAAAGCGGGTATGGCATGGTCATGATCAGGTTATCTTAGACTGCAGCTTCCATCCTGGGCTCCTTCTGTCTCATCACTTAACTCTGAGAAAAGCCACTGCTATGTCATAAAGACTTTCAGGTAGCCTGTGAAGAGGTCTACTTAGCAAGGAACCGGTAAAGAACGACACCTGTCAACGACCAAGTGAGTGAGCTTAGAAATGGCTCCTCCAGCTTCCGTGGAGCCTGGCGATGACTGTGGATCCTCCAGAAAGTTCTCCTGCAGCCTGTGGAGAGTCCCTGAACCAGAGTAAGCCAGACTCTTAACTCTCCCAGATTCCTGACCCTCAGGAACTGTGGCCAGTAATGGATATTGTAAGCTATGAAGTAAGATTCATTACACAGTAGTAGTTAGTTGTGGTTTTTCCCATATGCCATTGAAGAGAAAAACAAATTGGATGAACAAAATGTCTTTTTTGTTTGAGACGGCTTGGACACTTTTCCCTGTGAGTTTTTAAACATTATTAACCTTAATTCATAAGGACTTCAGGTTTGGAATGGTTCTTCCAAAGTGGAAAATCTGACTGATATGGAGGCTCTTAAACCCTTTCTTAATATTTTCCTATCTGGGAAGGGGGAATTTCTCCACCTCAGATTTATCAGGACAAATAGAAAAACCTGAAAAGAAGTGAATCTAAGAGTAGGACAGAACCCTTAAGGTTAAAGTAATTTTGTACCAACTTGGGAATTTTATAAAAGTAGCCTATAGCTATAGTGTTATTGAAAACTGTATCAAAGGAACAAATCCATATTGAAGCACTGAGTTATTGCTGCCCTGCTCTGACAGCACAAGGAAATCATTCTATACCTAGAAGGATCCTCAGGCTCTCTACTGACTAAATTGTACATATGACAAAGCAAGCCGAACATGGCATTTAATATACTGATATTTTACCAAATTCGTCAGGTAGACATTTTTTATGTCACTTATTTCCTTGGAGAAATAATGGAATCTTCTAAATTGTCAGGGTATGTTTTATTCCTCTTACCCACCCTTGGTACCTTTCCAAATGGGCCCCAACTTCCCTTTAAAGCAGACAATAAATGAGAAGATTTCAATTTATGGCTCCTTGTTCAGACATTCTCCTTACCTCTTGGGAAATGTAAAAATGGAACACAAAGCAATTTAGAACAACCAAATCTTTTAATTGCACATCATGAAGCATAGGTGAATGTAACCAGGACACCCAGAAGAGGTCTTTATTAAAGGGGCATGCAAGCACATAACACCCTCACCATCAGGGGAGCAGCAACAGAGCCACTGTCATCCACCTGTCACATCACCTGTCAAACACTGAGAAATACTGCAAAGGGATTTCCTTATTGACTCTTTCCCTGATTTCTTAATCTGGTACATTCTTGGTCTTTTTTCCAAATTGCTTTGTCAGTGCATTTATTACTCCATTTTTTATTCTAGCTTTTAATATTGTTTGTCTATTTGTCCTTAATACACGAAGATAGGTTGCCAGTAATTTTGCTAAACATCAAAAATACAATGATGAAAAAGATACATATAGTTCATCAATAAGAGCTCAGAGAACCCCAAAAGGACCCCCACAGTTCTGAGAAAACAGTCACTCTCCTTCCCTACTCCGTTTCAAAACTTTGCCTGTCCCTCTCCCTGTAATAAAGAGGTCAATATCTAGGATGAGGCTGTAATTAGAGCCCATTGTTCTTCTCCCTGTAAAGAAATTATACAGACTAATGTCACCACATTTATGACCTTTTTCTTTAGACTCAAGATCCCTGAGTCTTTCAGTCTCACATCCACCTCTGTACAGTACCTTAGCTTAAACAGCCTCCTATCCCGCTGCCCTGATGCTTCCTCTGTGCCCTCTGGGGTGGTGTCTGTGAAAAGAGCTTGTATCCTTAAGCTGGCTGAACACTCCTGTAACCTTATTACTTACCATTACTCGTGTACAGTGGAAAGTTTGCTGTGCCCTAAGGGCATTACTTTTCCTACAAGTCTCACAAGAGAATGCTTTTCTCCCTCTTTCCACAGAACACTAGGAGGAGGTGAAGTTGGCATCCTGTTAGTTTCCCATCACACCCCAAGATTAATGTTACTCCCTTGTCCCACCCCTGAAAAAATCTACTTGAAATTCTTGTCATCTTTTCTTTAGATAAAAATATATACTCATATATGTATGATCTTGAAATAGAAAAAGGCTTTGCAAACATTACATCAAATTTGGGAGGCCTAGAAGACAAGATCAATAAAAAATATGGAAAACTTCACAAATTTGCAAGTCATCCTTGTGCAGGGGACTCTGTATCATTCCAAATTTAGTATATGTGCTACGGAAGTGAGCACTCAGGCCATCTTTAACTCCCTTTCAATCTCATAGGTATTCACCATCCTCCAGATCATTTCCTATATTCACTTAGCTCTTTGCTTCAAGTGCTTCTTCCTACAGAAGCCCTGTCATTGCTCATGGTGAGTTTTACATCTCTGTAGATGATTCATTGAAACTTCTTGTCCTGCAGATCCTCAATTCTTTTCAGGTTCAAAGTCTTATATTTCACTTCCCTCCACTGATGTTCATGGTTATATACTAGATCAGAGGATCAACAAACTAGGGCCCATGGTCAAAATCAGCCCACTCCCTGCTTTTGTACAGTTTGTAAACTAAGGATGGATTTTATATTTTTAAATGGGATACAAAAAAGTGTATTCATGAATGTGTTCTTTATTTCTTCTTTTGTGTGCCAGTGGAAAGGCAAGCAGTTGAGATAGAGACTCTAGGGCCTGCAAAGCTGAAAATATTTACTACTAGGCCTTAAAGATTTGCTGAAACTCAACCTGGGCTTTCTTTTTACTAGTAACTGCAACATTCAAAAATTTTAAACTAGCTTAATTAGATAGATAGATGAGAGATAGATAGATAGATAGATAGATAGATAGATGATAGATAGAGATAGATGATAGGTATTTCAGAGTTGCAGGGATATTGGAATAGTTGAAAAACTCAAGAAAACAAAGGAAAATCTCAAGGAATTGTAACTAGGAATTCATGCCACATGCCTGTCTGCCCCTTTCTGTGGATTGAGTTCATTGTCCCCATATGATGCACAACTTCATCTACCAGTAGGTTGGGAGGGGGAAGGGATGAGGAGAGACAATCTGGAAGTATAATGTCCCAGCTTAGTGACTCAGAAAAAGAAGGCTTTTTTCTTCTTTCTTGATCATATAAAATCACAGAGAAGAAACTGGATTGTGCTGGCCACTTGATAAACAACTCTAGTTATAGGTAGAGAGAGTTATGATTAATTAGACCTTGGCCAAAGGGTACCCTGGTGGCTGGAAGTGGATAGGGAGCAAGATGCTCTGTGAGCGCTCTTGCAATAGGTACTGAAGGTGGTTAAGGAACATACCCAGGAAGACAGGCAATGGGATAAGGTGCTCTTACCAGAAGTCAGGGAGGGGATTAATGACCAATCCCTCCCCTTCTTGAAAAAAAGATACACAGGTTCTTTTCTCTGTGAAGGACAGGGCAAGTGGGTACTTTTCCTTTGGACACTCAAGGGAAAATATAAATTACTTAGAATTTTATGTTATAACAGAAATGAAATGGCATTACAAGGATAAGACAGAGACCTATTTAAACTTCTTAATGCTCATTTTGTCCCTATGAAAGGGATGCTAAGCAGTGTTCAGCTATTACCTGACTTCTGCCAAAGGTGGAATTTACTTGAATACTCATTAATCCTGTAACCCTTAGCTGCCATGGCTCACTTGACCTAGGAACACATCTGGGTTCAATCGCTGTGGTCAGGATGGGTCAGTTCTTTCATAGGAGAAGAGAAATGCTGTAACCCTTTACCATAATCCCTATTAGGCAGAAATCAAGGATTTGGGCAGGGGCACCCTGCTACCTCATTACATACATGACAGGGAAAGTTTCCTTCTAATTCTCATAGGAATACTGAGTAAAAATCTCATATAATTTTCAAAGATCTTGTCCTGGAAATTCACAAATATTGTGTGTCTTTTTCTGCCCTTGAAAAATGTAGATATAACATACAAACCATAAGTGGGAATAGCCACACACAGCCTTAGAGTCCCTTAGTGAGGGCGCTAATTACAATCTATTGTGTCCCTGTGCACTTGTATCTGAGAGAAGCAGAACCATGTTACAGCGAAGTAGAGTCTCCTGCTCATGAAGGATATGCTGTAATATCCTTCTGAAATGTAAAGAAATCCACTGATCACTGTGGAGTCTGAGGGGGCTAGAATACAGGGCTTAACCAAGAAGAGGATATAGTTCTTCCCTTCACCCTCTCAAATGCAAGATTCCAGCTAGAAAGGGTCACTGGAAGTGGAGGACAGCCACGACATATTGCAGCATGGCAGAGGGCACAACCAATCTGGAAAAGCCCTCTGAGAAGGACATGTGTTAGGAGACACATCACAAACCAACTTCAGCAAGCTCGGCTAATGATAGAAAATAAACAAGAATGGACAGTATGTATGAACGCTAAAACTAACAAAGGGAAATTCACCACACTATTAATGGAAATTATATTAACACAATAGAAATTTCTCTAGGTAGCAACAATGTGAGTGATTTTATGTATATTTTAAATAGATTTTCTTTCTTTGTTTATTTCTTTATTTATTCTAGATTTTCCAGTGATTTTGTATCACATAATTTAAAAATATATATACATTTATTTTTAAAATAATATATATTCTTTTTATTTTTATCATATATCTGTAAGTATACACACACACACACACACACGTATATATCCTTTTTATTTTTATTTTGAGGCAGGGTAATTTGCCTAGGTAAAGGTAATGCACATGTCAATGTCTGAAATTAAGCCCTACACTTTCTATCCCCTTGATAGGACCTCTGCCTTCCTGCCTGCTGCAAGGCACTTAACTTTTCTACATTTTGTTTTCCCCATATGCAGTGAGAGCATTTGCTTACCTTTTTCTAAGGGCCCTTCCTACATGAAAATCCTATTATTCTGGAATGATTCCCTATTATTCCTCTCATATTTCATCAAAGTATAAGTCCCTTTAGTCTCGGTGGCAGCTCATCTCTTATTGAACAAGGATGGCTCTGTGTTCTCAAATCTGTTCTAAATGACTTTTAAAGAGAAATCAAAATTTTTGAGACTCTCAAGTCCTGATTGACTGAGACCTTTATATCCTAACAATAGCTATTTGATACAGTCACTGGATAAGGCAATGACTCTTCTGTTGATGTATGTAAGTGCCTGTGAGTTCAGCCAACCAAAAAAATCCATTTGGCTGAATAATCTCAGTTCTGGGCAAGGTCCCCTCCAGAGGGAATCCATCCTTTTGGAAAATAAGAGAAAATGTCATGGAACCTTTTGTTAAAGTCTTCATGCAATTCAAATGCCTTTGCTGATAAGTGGGCAGGCAGTGAAGATGTAGTTAACATAGATTTATAATTTTTAAGTGAATTCAATAATTTTTCAAAAAATAAAAGAAGCAATCTCTGGGGAAAATAACTACGTATTAATATGCGATAAATGATTTAAATTTGGGTATTCTGTATTTCACAAAATCCACAAAGTGAGAGACACAAATATGTTTTATGAGCTTACATATTTCAATCCAAAACTTTTACATGTAATAACATTTTGTGGAAATCAAAGATAAGATTGAGGCAATTCTGAAGAATGGGTCAAACAATTTAGTAGATGTTGGACTATTTTACAGTAAAAAAAGTTCTGCATTTCAGGCTGAGATATTCCTACTTGGATATATCCAAAAAATCCCAAACAGAATTTTAAAAGGTCTACATGATGAGGAGCTTTATTTATAAGACTTACAGCATTTTCAAAGCTTCTGAAAATTATTTTAATGATTTCAAGAAATCTTTAGCATCTAGCCCCATGTCTTTCTCCAAAAGTTATAAAGGTCTATTGCTAAAATCATTAAATCTTATGCTGTTCTTAATGAACTGAATGAAATTACTTACTCCCATTTTTTCCCCCTCTTAACTGACTCCTGTTATTCTTAAGCATCTCTTTTGTGAAGCTCTCTCTAACTGGGCTTCTCCTAACAGATTCATCACTAGCATATCTCTGACTTTTCTTTTTTTTCTTTTTTTCTTTTTTTTTTTTTTTTTTTGCTTTACTTTAGATACACTTTTAACATGCATGTAACATTCCATGCTTACTATTTTGCAGTCTTTTTGTCTTATTTATCTTTGTCCCTAATACCTAGCATGGAGGCTGGTAGAGAGCACAGACTCAATAGATATCGTTGACCTGGTAAAAAAAATTGTGGCTTAGAGAAAGTTTGTGATTTCCATTAGATCACACAGCTTATAACATCAGTGCTTGTATCCTACCTTAGGATAGTGCCTTTCATATAATTCATAAATATTTAATGAATTAATGAATCAATGGATTAATAAATCAATGACTCCTAAGCACTTCCCATTGCACCATCCTAATCAAACAATAAATACAGCATATCTCGTGGTTTTTACTCATCTCCTGGCTACTTAGCTTCAGTAAGGCAAGTAATGAGGTTGACATAAACAACACAAAAATTACCAGATATGCATGTACATTTGATTACTATCGTTCCATGGAGATATAGTTGATATCAATCATCTAAACTAAACTTTATTCGGTAATTCAATTCCACGGGTGACATCTAATAGTCCAAGCCGCAGTCTCAAACACAATTTTGTTATCAGGCTGAATATTGATCCTGTCAACATTATCTATTTGATTTTGTTTGAAAATTAATGCTCTTAGGAGTGAATCCATCTGTGTGTTCAGAGATGCTTTAGGGGAAGTTGAAAGGCTTCTCTCTTGTTTAGAAAGCAGAGAGGTTGCCTTCTTATTGAATTGGATGCTGAGCAATTGTCCACTTAACTTCAAAAACATAATATGTTTTAGATATAACATTTTTTAGAAACAAAATAACCATTTCCCTTAAATATCCACAATGCTTATACTCTCCTGTCAATCACATATCTGTGTGGACATCACTTTTCCAAACCAACCTTTTCTAAAATAAGACCACATTCTGGCTTTCTCCCTCTGCCATTCCTTTTGCTACTCTTCAAGTACAACTATTATTAGCTAATACATTTACTTTCTCATTTCTTATTAGTATATGTGATGTGTATGTGCTATCCATTTTTACAGAGTCAGGTTTTTTGAGTCATTTGTGGGCAATATCATCGATATATCAAAAATTTTATTTTGGGTAAAATTTACACTAAAGATTTAAAAACTGGTAAGGATATTGTAGGTAATTTATTATAAACTATTTGTGTTATGAGATCTGACATTACAGCCAATTAATGGCACAGATCATGGACCAGAAACTGAGTAAATTGCTCTACATGCATGAACTCATGTGCTGCTATGGTAATTCTATAAGAGGACTCCATTATTATATTTCATTAATTTAAAGATATGCATTTTTTCATATTGAACAATTTAATAACTTTTAATTATGAAAACTAAAATCAAAACTATTATCACCCTCAAACACTTCATAATTTATTTATGTGAAAATATGTGGGAAAATATAAGAAGGAAGCTAGAAGCCATGATGACTCTTGTTATCCCAGCACTCAGGAGGCTGAGGCAGGAGTATCACAAGTTCAAGTCAGCCTCAGCAATTTAGTGAGGCCCTAAGCAACTTAGCAAGAACCTGTCTCAAAATAAAATATAAAAAGGGCTGGGGATGGGGGATGTGGCTCAGTGGTTAAATGCCCCTGGGTTCAATCCCTGGTACTTAAAAAAAAGGAAGAATAAAAAAATTTTTAAGGTAATGTGTTTGTTTAAATAAAGCAATAAACTTATTTTATTTGCCTATGTGTAACTGCTCACAAAAATCAAAAAGATATAAATATAAACTTGCCAATAATATTGTTTCTAGTTGTTTTTTTTTTTTTCTGATCTTTCCAGGAAAAAAGATAACTCATTATCCACTAAAAGGAAGAACCATTTCCCCATCACCCATATCAGATACAACATGTGAAATACCATCTTTTTTTGTATGTGGGCTGGTTTGAGACTGAAAGAGTGACTGGATCAACCAGAATTATGGGTCTTTCAGTTGCTTTCAAAAATAACAAGGTAAAAATCAAATTGCTACCAAATAATTCAAAAGGGTAAAAAATGTGACTAGAGTCAAAGACCACCAGTCGAGTTCAACTCGAGCAAACTGCAAAATGGAACAGAGCAGGTTCTGGCAATTGAGATGGCAGCCAGGATTCAGGATTTAAACAGACCAGAGAAAGTAAAGGAAATGAGTCCAAATGAGGGATGAAATGCAATTTTAGACTGAAAACAAGGAATTGTGCTCCAAAAAGAGCCAAGCAGGTGTAAATTTTAAATTGTACAACACAGCTGAGTGTCTCACAACTACTGTCTCTGAGATATTGTCTGTTTGACAGGGAAGGGACTCTGGGGACCATATGTGGGTAAGTCCTCCTGAGAGGGTCAGACATTCGTGAGAGGTAGGAACATGAGATTAAGGGAATAATTCTATACAAGGGGCCCACTGTGCTGACCCCCACATGCTTTCTTTTCCAAAATGTAATTTACCTGCAGCCCTGCCTGACCTAAGTGGGCAGGATGTGTCACATCTTCCTCAACAAACTACCTTTTATCTGCGGGAGAAATGCCAATCCAAAACAACATCGATATGATGAAGCCAAGTTACCCTGAAGGGGGAGACTGTTGTGACCCTCTTCACAGACCAGATCCTGAACCTCAGAAAAATAAGGATAATTCCTTCTTAATCATAAAGTCTATAAAAATCTATGGTTAAGAATCCAATTAGAACCAGTCAGCATGGGCCACAGTGACCTAGAATTGACATGGCAGTGGAGACATGAACATCTGATATTATCCTACTGTCAGTCAAGTCAAGAGCCGAATCTGGGCAGGACTTTCTGAAAACTTCTCTGGGATCTTCAATACAAGTGAAGTGCAGGAGAGGCACACAGTCCCTCTCTTCTCTGACAGGACCCACTCTCTCCCTTCAGAATGTCCCCTTTCCCTTTTCCTATCCCTTCAATAAACTCATGCCTATTACTCTGAGTGACATGTCTGAAATCCTTCTGGCTTGATTGTGAGAATTGGGGTTTGAAGCAGGGGGTCTTCATGCTGCCTCAGACCTTTCCTAGAAGGTCTTTCAGGCGTTCTAGGAAAGCCCCAGTCCTTTAACACTCCAGGATGCTAATGACTCTAAAGACCAAAATCAGACTAATGAAAGAGAGAAGTAAAAATTCCATTGAGAGACCCAGATGGACATCAAGCATAATCTTTCAAGAACATCTCCTCACAAGCATGATAATGTGAGGCAAAGAAGCCTCCTCCTTGGATCTCTATAGGGCCCAAATGACAGATTGCCATGTATTCAGTAATTCCAGTAATGACACTTTGTCAAGGATTTCCTAATCACAGGATCACATTTATGAGGCAGCAACAGAGGAAGACTTTTTCAGTAACAATCTCTGCTGGTCCGTAATTCAATCATTCAATTTCCAGAGATATTTGATCCCCCCACCAACAAAAAATGCAAATTGTAAAACTGAAATGCTAAGCTTAAAGTGGCAATATGCACAAAAATATTTACTATTTTATGATCAGGAAGTCTTTCTTCTAACATAAAAATATCTTAATGGACATAATCACACTTGACAATCCCTGCTGGACACTTTCATTAAGGAAGAATTAATGCTCATGAAGAACTGTTCTTAGTTTTTATTAGTTTTTTTTTAAATAAAGAGCTAAACAATGAAGTGCTGCATCTGTAAAATAGTGGTGATTGATGTAGAGAACCCAGCCTCCGACTTCCTAACATCTCTATTTATTCACAAGATAAACGCTGGTTTATGTACACCACATTAAAAGGGCAATACTAAGTCAGGGTAGATTGTTGCTGCAGTGTTTAAAATATCTTTCTCCCAAGAACCCAAAATCTCAGTCAAATTATGAGAAAATAATAGACTAACCCGCATTGAGGGATATTCTAAAAAATACTCCTCAAAACTGGTTAGATCATTAACTTTCTGATGTACTATGTAATGTACTACAGTCAATCTCGCCATGATGTATAACCACAAGACACTAATTTTAAAAACTAAATAGCAGAAAGGTCAGTAGAGCAGAGGGAAGGGAATAGAGGGAGTGAAAAGGGGGAGTTTCAGTCTAAGTGCTGGGAATTGAATAATATTCCATGTATTTATGTTTATGTCAAAATGAAACCTAATGTTATATGGAGCTAATATAAACCAATAAAAAATGAAAAAAAGAAAGATGGGGTAACTGTCACACAGTGGAAGAGACTAAATGCACATAGTATCCTGGAGGAGATCCTGGAATACGAAGCAAACATTAGAGAAAACCTACTGAAATCAGAATAAGGTCTGGAGTTCAATAAACAGTACTGTATTGATTTTTTTTCTTATTTTTGATATACATATCACCATAATGTAAGATGGTAACCTTAGGTGAAACTGGGTGAAATGTACACTCGAACTGTCTGTACTATCTTTGCAATTTTTCCATCAATCAAAAAGTATTCTAAAATTAAAAGCTCATTTTTAAAAAATTTCTGTTTTCTTCACATCACAGCTCTGTAAAGTTCTTAAAAGTTATATCTTGAAAAATTCTATATCAGGTAGATTTTGATATTTCTAATTGTTCTGGGTGCTCAACTCTCCTTGGAAAGGTTACATTCAGATTTAAGCAGCATCATAATTCAATCAGATGCCACATCGAACCCTCTGTACTCTGCATCTGGCAAGGCACACGTTCTCTGACCTCAATTATGATAGCAGGAGCCTCTTTCCAACTGGCTCCTTAGTTCCTAGTTAAGGCTAAACCTAGTAGTAAAAATAGATAGATAGTAAAGGAAGAGAAACAAGATCAACAAAATGATCTTGTCATTGCAGGTGCCCAGCTTAGTTAAGAATAGAAGAAACAACATATGTTCTGAAAAGTTGCCCCCCTGAGACTATGTTGGAAAACTATTTATACATTCGGTGATCTATTTAATAAAAATAAATTGATTGCCCATTGTGAAGTAGCTAATCTAGAAACAGAAAGAAAGGATAAAGGATAAATCACCTGTTATCCAAAAGTAAGTTATAACAATGTTGGGGGAAAGACCAAAAAGAAGAAGGGAATTAGAATCCACTGGTGAGGACTGCTGACCTCCTTTGGAGTTAGTTCCCAGGAAGCATGCACCCACCGGATGCTCCTCAGCCATCCCATCTGCCTGTTCTACCATGAGTAAGAATTCAGGTACCATTCCCGATCTGTGGAGCAAAAAAAATCTTTCAAATTAAAAACCTACCTCAAATTTCGTATTCCCTTCTTAATGAAGCCATTACCTAATAATAATTGCTCTGTCTCCTTCAATATTGTCTCTCTGACAATCATCTGAGTTGTTTATTATTATTATTATTATTATTATTATTATT
>JAJEJO010000575.1:1036900-1080549 GCA_020662805.1 Glaucomys volans | reverse complement strand
TTATTATTATTATTATTATTATTATTATTATTGCCCACTTACAAGCAAGTCAACATAGTGACTAAAGTATATAGGTCTATCCTTTAAAAGAAATGTGTTATTCCTAAAAGGTCTTTAAATAAATACCTTAAATAAGTGAACAAAGTGATTTTGCCAATACCATACAGATTGTTTATTTCCTTTGACTTTGCAATTTGTATTTAACATGTTACCTGAGTAGTACCTGCCATGACCAGAAAACTAAGGCACCATTTGGGATTTTTTCTATTAAATCTATTTCATTGAGGAATAAAACACTTGAAGTATATATTTGAATAAATGTTAGCTGGGTACAGTGCTGAATACCTGTAATCCCAGTGACTTGGGAGGCTGAGGCAGAAGGATCACAAGTTCAAGCCAGCCTCAGCAATTTAGTGAGGCCCTAACCAACTTAGCAAGACTTTGTCTCAAACTAGAAAATACTTTTTTTAAAAAAATGGGTTGGGGATGTGGCTCATTGGTGAAGTGCCCCTGGGTTCAATCCCTGATACCTTCTCCCCTCAAAAAATGAATGTTAACAAATGAACCCATGTAACCCTCATAAGAATAGAGAACATTTTTTCCGTTATTTGAAAAGTTCCTTCCTGGTCCCACCTTCAGTTCTAGTCAACTATTTTGTTAATCTGAATATTCTGAGAAAGGAAATAGCAGACAGAATTTGCCATGAAAGAGATTTAGGGGAAATGTTTTGAAAGATGAAGGAAAGAGAATCCAGAGAAGACTGAAGACCCTGCAGAGTGATGTGGTTCTGATACCTAGAATACAAAAGAGGAGGACAGAAAAGAAAAAAGAAAGAGTCTTAGATTGTGGAGCAAAGAGATGTGTGGCCAGGCCTCAAAGCAGCTTACCATTGGAGAAGTTCTGTGTCTCTTAGTAATAAGCCTGAATCACAGACTCTCACTGCCCAGTCAGGGTTGGGTATAGTCCACTGTTGGACCGCCACAGTAAGTTTATCCAGTCATCTATTGCTGGACATGTGTGTTGTTTCCATTTTGGAGCAATTTAGGAATAAAAGGGCTGTGGACATTTTTGTGCAGCTATTTGCGTAAGCTCTGTTTCTCTTGGGTAAATGCATAAAAGCATTTCTAGGACATTTAGTAGGTAGATTATAAGAATCAGTCAATTTTGCTTAAGTGTTTGAGTCACTATGTATTTTGCAAGACCTCCAGTCTCCCACATCATCTCCAACACGTATTGGTGTCAGTATTTTTGGTTTCAGCCCTTTTGGTGGGTGCGCAATGCTATCTCATTGTGGCTTTAATTTGTCATTTACTGATGACAAGTGATGAGGAGCATCGGTTTGTGTGTTTATTAGTCACCCCTTCCTAAGGTTTCAAAGACTCTCATCCCACTGTAGAATCAGTCTTCCATCATTTAAAACAGGATCCTGGGTGTGATATGGTAAGGACAGCCCTGGGGAACAATTCCTGTCCTTGACAGATATAAATAGAACCCATATTTTCCCAGTCTGTGGCTTAACATTTCATTTGCTAGACTTTATAATAACACAAATCTAGCCAACATACCACTGGACAAATAAAAGTGGTTTGTATCTACCATACCCTGTGAATGTCGAAGTTCACTATGAGGCACACATAGACTAAATTCACATCTTGCTAAGGCACCATTCTGCAATAGGTTTTGTTAATTGCTCCTTCTTAGCAGGAATATGGTGACAGGAATAACACCAGATGATTTGATTCAGTCTGGATAGCTAAATATCCTAAAACTTGAAGGGGAATCTTGAATGGGATAAAAATTCACTGAAATGATTGATCTCACACCATAGATCAGTCTGATTATTTTCCTCAGCAGTTAAAACAACGATAATTTTTAATAGTCACAAATAACATAAGGCAGCTTCTTCTTAATAATAGCTCTTGAAAACCATTAGCCAGATGGACAACTAAGATAATTGTTTCTACTGTGAAAATGGCTTCTCTGTCCAATTTCTGCTAATCCAATTCTGTGGCTCTGAAGCTTTCCTCTACATGATAGTGTTCAAATGTAGTATGGTTATCTCTGGGTTTGAAACTGTGGAGGCTTTACTTAATGATTTTAACAGCCTTCCACAATACTATTAGGAGAGTTTCTTCTTCCATCCAATAACCTTTATAAAATGCCTGATGCTCTGTGCTTATTACAGGGCTTGGCATCTCATTCCCTTTGTGTGAAGCTTCATGGCTTGTGACTGGGCATTAATGGCCTCCTTGTTCTTCTGGTGCATCAGTAGCCCTATTCCCTCATAGATGGTGAGTATAATGCTCCAACTATTTGCAAGAAGAAAATTGTTTCCCGTTAGAATGATATAAAACTTCATTGTATTTCCTATATAATGTTCTAAGCTAATTCTTTTAATATCTCCCTGTCTGCAGAGGTGTTATTGTTCAACCATTTTGTGGTTTGAGTCCAGCGATGCAGACTATATTAAACTCTTGATATTCCACAATGTATCTTCTCAGGACAAGAGAAGAGAAAGAGGGGAAAAGGGAAAAAAGATGGAAAGAAAGGGATGAAAATAAAAGAAAGAAATAGTAAAAAGAAGTAAATAATTTCTTGGGTTTTTACTAACTGATAGTGAAATGATTTATCTCTGTTCCCTTCTGAAGAAAGAAATAGTAAATCAGTTAAAGAAAATGACTCCAAGGAGATGATAAGTTATTGTTTTGGACAGGAATATATGTACTCTTTTAACCTTATATCACTGGTTATGGCTCTTTGTAGATTTACAATTAAATTCAGCTGCTAAACACAGAGTTCCAAACATAGTGACTTAAAATAAATATTTTTCACATAAAATTGAAGTAAAAAGTGATGCCATTGATTCATGAGGGGAAGAATATTAGTGCTGATGCATCTGAGATTCTCTTAATCCTTGTTGCAGGTCCCAGAGTAGTCTCTGTGACTTTTTGTCATTCATTCCCATTTCAGGAAGAAAAAGAGAAAGTGGGAAGGGGGAAAGGACATGCCTCCAACTGAGGCAGCCCTTTAAAGAGCTTTTGGTGAAGCCCCACTCAATGACTTGAAATCATATCTCATTAACCACCCAGTTGCAGGAAGGCTTGGAAATGTAATTTCCATAAAAAAGCAAGGATATGTTCTAAACTTGTAGGCCTTTCCTCCTTTCTTATTCAACATCCCATGGGATACCTACTGACTCCTGAGTAATGGTCAGCTTTACTGTAGCAACGACCCCATGTTTCAATGACTTCCTATAACAAATCTGTTTTATCCAGACATGCTAAATGTGACTGCAGCTCTGCTCCAAGCAAAGGCACTGCTCCACAGTCCTCTCATCGAAGGACCCAGCATGCAATAACAGCCATCATGTCAGCAAGCTGCCCCGCACAATCCCATTTGATGATTCTGCCACATCTGCTCACATTTACCTCAGGAAGTCCATGGTCAAGCTTGTCAATACATCAAGCAGTGAGAAAGTCCAGGCAGACATTAAAGTTACATAACAAGGACAATGAAGTACAGTCCTCTTCTAGGGCAGGGAACAATGGGTTGTAAGTATTTCAATCTAATTTACTTAACGAGTTGATTTTTAGTTGCTTATTTTTCTTTATAGACAAAACACCAAAGTGAAAAGAGTGCTCATTGGAAGTCAGGAGGTGAGATCATCCACCTCTTCACTCACCTCACCTCAATGAGCTTTGGTTTGCCTATAACATGAAAGAGTAGGACTAGAATATCTAAAAACTACCTTCCCACGAGGCCACCCAAGATCTGTGTGATCCCTTCTCATTCTGTTATGAGCAGGAAGGAAATGCCAAGTGCAGCAAAAAAATCTAAACTGTATTTACAAGACCAACTCTAGCACATCATGCCACAAATCTACATCCTTTCCTATTTTACTGTGGGGTTGTGATTATTGCTGTTGTTTTTTTGTAGTGTACTGGAATAACCAATTTGCTTCTCTCCCATGTGACAAATAAACATGCTGGCCGTAGGAACTCTTTTGAACAATAGAAAATCCAATTCAAACAGTTGAATTCAATGAAGATGATTTATTAACTAATATGGCTGAAAAATCTACAGGAGGACAGCTTTTGTGGGTGGCGTATTTTGGTGACCACAGAGTGCCACCAGGAACCAGCCAGCTTTATCTCAAGATTAGTTCTCGTGGTCACAAGATGGCTGTCAGCTGAAACTGAAGTAACACATGCTTTTACTTCTAGTCCAAAGAAGGAGTGTTTGCCACCCAACTATTGGCCACAAATTCTGGGCTTTTCTCTGAGTGGAACAATATATGTCAAGTTCCCAAATCAGAAGCAATAAGAGTTTTAAAAAAATATGATTTTGCTACTTGGTTTCTCTCCACCCACTTCCCCATGACTTTGCAAAATGGGGAAACAGTAGAGTAAATGCCAGAGAAGCAGCCAATCCAGTTCACAATGGAAAACAAGAGATTTAACAGGAATATTTAAATTACTGCTTTGTCACAACATAAAGAAACAGAAGGTCACTGTCATATAAAGAGGTAGAAGAGTAAAGGCCCTGCCACATTCACTCCTCACTGGGAATATGTTTATCTTCTAATAGAAAGCACAATCACTAATTCAAATCTGGGTTTTATAAATGTCCAGTGTGTTTTCCTACCATGAATTACCTATGTTAAGGAAAGTTACATTGTCCAATTTTAAGGAGCTCATAGAAATCTTTCTGAAAATAAAATTTTCACTATAAATGGATAAATATTCAGGGTTGAAAAATATTAACCTGCTCTACTACCCCTAGGAGTCACCTCGATTCTTTTATAGTGACACAAGTTCATAAGAACACACAACCTATTTTGCTTGGTTAACTCTCTTGTTAACATAAACAGATTAGTCTTTTACCTCTGATATACACGTGAGAGCACTTTATTTGAGAGGGGAGACATTGTAGATCAAAACACAGATCACACCACAAATGCCAATGCTTTTCTTGTTTTGTTTGTTGTAATTATTGTTGTTCAATGACTAGCTTCTTCTTCCCAGAGGAGTCTTGGGAAAAGCAGACCAGATAGGTATTGTTGAAAAGCTAAACAGAAAGGTAGTTTTTAGCTTGAAGAATCAGGGCTTACAGATGTGCCTTCCATCTTCTTGTGAAGTATGGGAATTCCTAAAGCATCCACCACAGTTGTACCCAAGGAAATAACAAAAATGTATCTCACATACAAATATAAGTAATTTTTGGATTATCTGTTTTTGTTCCTCTCCAATAGCTTGGAAAATTGAGTCAACTGCATGTGAACTTCTTATTCACAGCTAGCAGCTAGCCTCCTCTGAATTATTCATGCTAATTATGGGGAAGGAGAAGAAATGTCATGAATAAATTAAATTTACAGATGAACAAAAATATCTGTGATTCCATGGCATATTGTCCATCTCCTTGAGATAGATGCTTCACTATATGCTACAATTATTTATAATGTTTTATCTATTCGACTTGGAGATTCGGGGGTGCTTGGTGATAAGGAATTGAAGCAGGCAGTAGAAATATGGAAATTAAGTCACAGTTGGTCATCCCAAGGAATTTAGAGTCTTACAGAAGACACAGGTAAGACTAATAAGGTTTACAGAGCACAAAGATAACTGTTATGACAATCACTATAGAGAAGAACTTGGAGTAATATAGTATAGGACCCAGGAGGGCCTTGGAGAAATGAAGAAATTCTAAGAATTGGAAACATAGGAGCTGGATGTTAAAGGATGAGGTATCTAGACAGCTGATGAAGAAGGACATAAGTGACCAGCATGAGTGAAACAATTAGACCCCAAGAAAACCAAGCTATTGCAAAGAGCTTTCACCAGCCCAGGTAGAAGTGTGGGTCTGACTGCATCATAAGTAGTCATGGCAGTTAGGATTAAAAACCAAAGCACTTGGAGTTTCTTTTTTTTTTTAATTGTAAAAATCAGAATATTATACAGGACTGATAAATATGAATTTGGTTGCAGGATTCAGAATTGCTAATAAATTACCCAGATATTTTTAAAGTTTACTAAAATTGAAAATTATTGTTCTATGACATTGAATACATATTGTTATCACCAAGGAGAATTTAAAAGACACAAATGCCTGGACCCACCATATGCAGAGTAACCCAAGCATCAATTTTTTTTTTAACATATAGTTCCCAGGTGATTCTAATGTGTAGTCAGTTTGAAAAAACACTTGTCTAGGGGAACAATCAGGGCATGCTTTGTTTTCTTTTTGCTGACCTGTGATATTTTTGGAGCAAAGCAGAGTCCGTTTCATTAATGCTAAAACCCACAGCAATTGCCAACAATGTCAAACAATTGTCACAGTGTAGTGGAACTACTTAATTATACCTTTATCCTAAAAAATATCTAAATAAATTGAAAAATGTTATAGACCTCAAAATCTTTAGGGAAAAAGTATTTGGTAGTTTCAAGTACTGTGTGTTGACATTAAATATTTCAAGAGCTCTATTTCAAGAGGCCTCAGAATTTTTGTTCCATGAATGTAATTTGATGACGGTATGTCTTTCTGCGCATGTGAAGACATCAACTAATCATTGTGAATTTTTCAATATAAGTTCCTTCTTTCATGAGTACATGCTTGTTGCAAGATCATTTTGGAGTACATTTGAAATGAGATGAAGATACTTCTCATTTGTTCATTTGCTTCGTTTTCCTAATACCTATTTAAGAGTAAAACCTCTAGCTACCTTTTCAATGGACCATCTCCCTTAAACTTGTACTGCATAGTAATTGTCTGTTCAGCCATGTGTCCCCTCCTTCATTAAGAAGGGGTAGGGCTGGGGTTGTAGTTCAGTGGTAGAATGTTTGCATAGCACATGTGAGGCAATGGGTTCGATCCCCAGCACCACATAAAACTAAGTAAACCAAATAAAAGGAAAAAAAAAAAAAAAAAAAGAAGGGATAAAGTAGGCAAACTTGTCCAGTGACTGAATTTTCATCTGTACCCAACAACAGAATTTATGGTCTAGTTGTTTTAGGTACAAAAACAATGACAAAGATAATAAGGGATACCAAAAACATGGTAGAAGAACAATTAGTAGAAAGACAATTCACTGATTTCATTAGCTGAACTAGTAGAAGCACCAGAATATTTAGCAGATGTTAATTAAGAAATGATAAAAGAAGGAGGGAGGAGTAAGAACAGCAATAACCTGTTTTCTCTTTCTCTTGCTGATGACAGACAGCTCTTTTAGGTCAGGAGTCAGCGTTATTTGCCCTGGAAACTGAAGTGCTGAATAAAATAAAAAACAAGATCACAAGATGGTGCCTCATTTTGTGTGGAAAGTGGTAAAACAGCCATCCTTCCCCAAACCCTTTCTACATAATGACAGGAAATGGACAGGAAAAGATAAAAGTCATTCTAAAATGTCAGCCTTATCATCATTCCCCTAATAACGTCTGCGGGCCAGACATGAGCATTGATTACACCTTGTCCTGGCATGAAATGAACCTGATTAGATCTTCTTTAATCTTGTCCTGGTAACCATCAGTATCACTGTAGGCATTCGTGATAGTGCACAAGGTATTATATATAGGAAACAAACGCATTGCTCCATCTCTGTGAAGGCAAAAATCAAAGGCAAATAACTGATTCTAGGGGTGGGGTGGGTCAGTACAAGATGAATCTGGAATTTTTTTTTTTTTTTTTTTTGGTGCAGAATGTGAGGAAGACCTAAATGAATAAGTAAATAAAAATAAATAAATAATAGATAGATAAATAAATAAGTAAAAATTTAAAATAGATCATGTCAAAAGGACAAACTCCCAATCTGGCCAACCTGAAAGGAGTCTCAAAAACCAAAACTGGAACAATTTGAACAACAATAATAACTATCACAACACTGGATTATCACTGAAGACATAAAACATAATTATCCAGGAGGCCATACTGTTAGAAGCAAATGGCCAAACAAATAAATGTGAGAGAAGAGACAATTCCTTCCTACAGAAGAATTCCGAGTAATTTATGTAGATACTTTCCCCTCCAGAACATAGAATTAAATCCCCTTTTGATGTCTTATGAATTTAATGACTTGATTTCAAATAACAGAGTAGGGAAGGGGAAAATAATAATTTGACAGTGGAGAAACTTAGCAAGCACAACCTTGTCTGCGTAATCAAGGTTAACATCAACAGCAATAAATTCAGCTGATAGCCATCATGAAAAATAAGAAAAACTGAGAAACTTTTACAGACCAAAAACGGGGCATGACAACTGAATACTAGGAGGTGTCCTAGTTGGATCCTAGACCATATTACATTTTTTAAAAATGATGGAAAAACTCAGGAAATCCTGGAGTTCAAGTTAATAGTAAGTACCAATGTTGGTTTAACCCAGGTTATCCAAGCCATTAACAAAAGGCAAAACTGGGTAAGAAGTAGCTGAGACTCTTCATACTATCTCTGCAACTTTTCTGTAAATCTAAAGCTAATCTGAACTAAAATATGGATTGAAAAAAATATAATGCAAGTCTCATTAACATTATAAAAGCATGTGGGATGATACTGTCAAAGTAAAAACATTCATTTGACAATGCTATACAGATAATTTTAAAAACTGTGTGAATTAGCTGCATTTTTGAAAGAAGAAGCCAAGAATATACTATAAAAAATATAAAATATACTATGCATAGAATTTAATGTGGTTCCATTTCACTGTGACAGTAAGTCAGTCTTCCTAAGTACACTTGCTTTCTTTACCTGAAACTAACAAAAATCATTATCATTCAAAGTGCTTTCCAGGCTAATTTTCTCCAGGTCATATCAAATCTGAACCACTAAGCCATAGCATAAAATTTTCAAAGATTCTGCTCCACAACCCAGCTAACATTCATTGTTGAGTCCTAATTCTTCTGAGGTACCCTTACATCTCCTGTTAATTCATGCTGTTTTTCTTCAACTGTTTTTTTTTTCTTTGTTGTTTTAATTCTCTCTCTTCCCTTCAGCTGTTGTATACTGTGGCTCCTAAGGAGGTCTTGAGCCTCAGTGACTGATTCTGTTTCTTTGCCATGACTGCTTGCCTATATTCTGTTGTTTGAAAGCTAGCAACAGGTCAGGTGCAGTGGCACATGCCTGTAGTCCCAGCGACTTGGGAGGCTGAGGCAGGAGGATCAAGAGTTCAAAGCCAGCCTCAGCAATGGCAAGGCATTAAGCAACTCAGTGAGATCCTGTCTCTATATAAAATACAAAATAGGGCTGTGGATGTGGCTCACTGGTCAAGTACCCCTGAGTTCAATACCCGGTACCACAAAAAAAAAAAAAAAAAAAAAAAAAAGGAAAAAAAGGAGCAACAAAATTTGGAGGAAAGCTTTATTTCCATCATAAAGCACTATAGTTTGGATCTGAAATATTCCCCAAAGGCCCATGTGTTAAGGCTTGGTCACCAGCCCTTGGTGCTGTTAGGATTTGGAAAACCTTTAAGAGCTGAGGCCTATTGAGGTCTTAGGTCATTGGTGTGTGCCCTTGCAGGGATTTGTGGAACCCTGATCTCTCTTTTTTCATGTCCCAGCCATAAGGTTTTGCTGTGCCACACTGCCACCATAATGTGCTACCTCATCATAGCCCTAAGAGCATGGAGTCAACTGATCATGGGCTGAAACATCCAAAGCAGTGAGGCAAAATAAACCTTTGTCTCTATAAATTAATTTATTTCAGATATTTCTTTTAGTAACAGAAAGCTGACAGACAAAATTTATAAATTTTTATCAAGGTCAGAAACTGTTGTTTTGACCACCTTCATATTATTTCTAGGTCAGAACTTTTCAGAGTAGTGTAAGGATCACAGTAATAAAAATACAGCTGGGGTGTTTATTATTGGCCGAGACCCACTGGCATGGAATCCCTGGGGTGGGTCCTAGAAATCCAATTTAACACTAATTTCCAAGTGATGTTTTTGTCCACTACCACAGGAGGTTACAACTCTTTGAACTTTCCAGAGGATTTTCATCCTCAGTTATCTTCCTTCTCTGAAAGAACAGAGGCTTTGTCCAGAGTTCAGAGACTAAGAAAGCTGTATCTTAACTCTTCATTAGGAAGAATCTGTGTTATAGTTTGTATATAAAATTCTCTCAAAGGCTTATGTGTTGAAGAGTTAATCCCTCGTCCTTGGCACTATTGGGAGGTGGTGGAAACTTTAGAAGGTGGGGTCTAGATGGAGGGTGTATGTCATGGAGGGCCTACATCTTTGAAGGATCTATCTGTCCTTGAAGGCTATGTCTTGTTGATGGTCCCTCTCCCCCTCACTTGCTGCCATGAGGTGGCAGCTCTGTGTCACTATGTTTCCAAGTGCACCATGATGTTCTGCCTCGCCATAGACCCAGAAACAATAAAGCCAAGTGAATATGGACTAAAGTATCTGAAATCACGAGCCAAAATAAGTCTTTCCTCCTTTAAATTGAGTGCTGTCAATCATTTCATCACAGTGACAGAAGCTAACTAACATTGTGTATCAGTCTCAAAGGACTCATGGAAATAAAACTGCTTGTAATTGTGTCAATTTCAGCATTTCCTAGGAAGTGTTCAACATAGGTCTCTACCAAGACCTAGCTACCAATGGCTTTGTTAACCAGTGTTCTTATACATTTAAACATTACTTTCATTACTTGTTTAGTATTCTTCAATAGATTTCTTGTCACAGTTATTAGATGAAATATCTAATAGGTGTTAGGTAAAGATGAAATGGAGAACTAGGCTGAAACTATGTGAAGAATAGATGTTTTAACTGACACCACCTGGCTTAAAATTTTCCTGAAAATATGTTTTACTTCTCAGAACTAGAATAATTTAATAAGTATAGTGATTTATACTTATTTTTCTTTGATAGCCATTTTTTCCATTGCTTGCCTCATTGTGGAAGCATCATTCTTATTTTCTTCTAATTTCATTTAAAATAGTCAAATTGTCTTTCATGTTAATTACCTTTAAACAAGAATAAAATATCCCAATATCCAACCTCAAATAGGCATTATTTCATTAACTTCATGCTTTGGTGACATGATGAGTGCTTGTTACAGCACAGTGGAACTCATAAAAATTAAATCTAGGTGTGTCATTCATTGAAAAGGCAGTGTGAAGTGTGTTGAAAGGCAAGGTTCCTTAGTTTAGTTTAATGGTATTTTTCCCACTAAATACTCATCCTATTCTGGTAGTTCAAGCAAACATCTATATAATTAATTTCTAATTTTTTTCCTCAAAACAATACCTTAAAAAAGAAAAATTAATGCATATTAGACCTCAAAACAACAACAACAACAAAAAACCTAACCTAAAATAAAAATGCTGACACATGTAGTCAAATATGATTGGGACCTATGCATGTCTTTGTTCAAAAAACATAAGCAAAAATCTGCTATGGCCACCAAAATATCCGATTTAATTGATTAACATATTAATTTTCAAGCAAATAATTTATTCCTTTAATATTTTGAATTCTGAAACAACAATCTCAACCAGGTTAGAATGATTCCTAGTCAATTAAACAAAAGCTTTTGTATTCTGAAAACCTTTTTAGTCTTTTTGTGTGATTAAGTTTTACCTACAGGATAAAAATTGTGTTTTCATGGTATTTGGCTCTATTTTAGTACATTAGTATTGTATATGGGGGAAGGCTTTATGGTTTTAAGAATACATAGAGCTCTAATTATACTTTTTTTTAAATTTTATTATTCTTTTTATTTATTTTTACAGACTTCATTTTGATTCATTGTGCAAATATGGGGTACATATTTTCATTTCTATGGTTGTGCATGATGTACATTCATATCATTCTTGTTAATAATATATGTCTCATTCCACCATTTTTCATACCCCCGCCCCCTCCTCCTCTCAATTCTCTCTACATAATCTAAAGTTCCTTAACTCCTCTCTCACCCCCCACCACTCCCTTGAACCAGATTTAATATCATCATCCACTTATCAGGGAAAGCATTCAGTCTTTGTTTTGGGGGGATTGGCTTACTTCACTTAGCATGAAAATCTCCAATTCCATCCATTTGTCTGCAAATGCCATAATATTATTATTCTTTATGGCTGAGTAGTATTCCATTGCATATATACACCACAGCTTCTTTATCCATTCATCTATTGAAGGGCATCTAGGTTGGTTCCACAGTCTAGTTATTGTGAATTGAGCTGCTATAAACATTGATGTGTTTGTATTACTGTAGTATGCTAATTTTAAGTCCTTTGGGTATAAACCAAGGAGTGGGATAACTGGGTCAAAAGGTGGGTCTATTCCAAGTTTTCTGAGGAATCTCCACACTGCTTTCCAGAGTGGCTGAACCATTGCAACTCCACCAGCAATGTAAAAGTGTGCCCTTTCCCCACAGCCACTCCAACATCTATTATTGTTTGTGTTCTTGATAATAGCCATTCTAATCAGAGTAAGATGAAATCTTAGAGTTGTTTTAATTTGCATTTTTCTAATTACTAGAGATGTTGAACACTTTTTCATATATTTATTGATTGCCTGTTCATCCTCTTCTGTAAAGTGTCTGTCCAGAACCTTGGCCCATTTATTGATTGGGTTCTTTGTATTTTTGGTGTAAAGTCTTGTAAATCCTTTATAAATTTTGGAGATTTAGTGCTCTGTCTGAAGTGTGTGTGGTAAAGATTTTCTCCCATTCTGTAGGTTCTCTTTTCACATCATTGATTGTGTCCTTTGCTGAGAAAAAGCCTTTTAGTTTGAGTCTGCAGGGAAATAAGGGATGGGAGGAAAGGGAAGAGAGGGAAGGAGATCTCCAACACAGGTCAGCATGCAATCATCTTTTATTCTCCATTCTTCTTCATCCTTCTCCCCATCCTTCTATCCCTGTTACATATGATTTTAGCCTTAAAAGGCTACAGACGAAGAAGGCAAAAAGCCAACAGCAATGAATTCCCAGGCAAAGCAGGCAAATCACCAACAGCGATGGCTAGGGCCAATGCACAACAGCCAACTAACCACTCCTTGAACTGTTTCTTAATCTAACCTAGACTCAAACATTTCGAGCTCTGTCCTTTCTCAGGGACAAAGAAACATTCTTGTTTACAAGCAATGTTCTCTCTATCTGTTTCTGACCTCTTGGCAGAAAATCCTGTTTGCAGGCAATTCCCACCAAGGACTACAAAGTCCCTAGTTTGTAAGAGCACCTGTATTTAAAACTTCTGATTTCCCTCTTGGTAGAAAATCCTGTTTGCAGGCAGATTCCACCAAGGACTACAAGGTGTCTTGTTTGCAAGAACACCTGTAGTTATTAAGTTTTGATTCCCTACAGAGTCCATCCCATTTATTGATTCTTGGTTTGATTTCTTAAGCTTTGGAAGTCTTGATAAGGAAGTCTGATCCTAATCCAGGCTTTTTTCTTTCTTTCTTTTCTTTTTCTTCTTTCTTTCTTTCTTTCTTTCTTTCTTTCTTTCTTTCTTTCTTTCTTTCTTTCTTTTTGATATAAGGTACTTAACTCAGGGGTGCTTAAACACCAAACCACATCCTCAGCCTTTTTATTTTTTTATTTTGCTTAGGGCCTCAATAAGTTGCTGAGGTTGGTCATGAAATTTGGATCCTCCTGCCTCAGCCTCCTGAGACACTGGGATTACAGGCATGCACCACCGTACCTGACTCTCAGTCTTTTCTTATGCCACATATTATACCAAAACTTTTGAGAACATGTGCAGGTGGAGCAGACATGCTCCCTGCCCTCATGGATCCTAATGTTATTATTTTATTCCTAAAAGTTTAATGACATTTTGTCATTTTCATGCTAGCTGGATTCATTGCTTATTAATCATTAAGACTGTTCTCATACCTAAATGTCACTGCTTCAACAACACAATGAAAAGAAAGAGAAAATTTTAAACATGGTAGAAACCTAAGGTATATGTTACATGTCTTGAAATAATTATATATCTTATATATATAATTGATGTTATACATAACATACATAATTTCTATATGCCTTAATAAGATAAAATTCAAGGCATATGACATAATTATATGTCATATGTGTCATATAATTTCCATAAGACACCTGATTTCTATATGACATATAATTTTATATATGTTATGTGCCTTGAATTATATCTTGAAAGAATTCATGATTGAGGCAATATGAATTTTATAGAATTACTGATCACAGCTTTCATTGTATAATTCAGTCAATTACATGAGAAAACAGGAAAGTACCTGACAAAGGGCTAATTCAGTAATATAAATTGCACTCCCTATAAAATAAGGAGGTACCTCTTTTGAAATTCACTAGAATAGATAAAGCCTGAACAGAGAAGTTTCAAGATCTTATCTTTTCCAAGTAGGTAATGATATGATATAAATAAACACTCTCCTATAAAAATACAAAGTCCTTAACTTCCTTTGATTGTTCCTATTTAGGAAATTATATTATGTAAATTAAGGTTAACTTTGAAATGCTTTCTGGGAATTTTATGAATTACTGTGAGATTAATATTGTCCATGCATGCTAAATTTTAAAGCTTAACTATCTTATTACCTAATAAATACATTCAAGTATTACCTAAAACCGATTTCTCTCAACTTTTACTTCAGTTCAACCTTACCATTCATGATTAATGAGTCAGTAAAGGCTTTCTTTGGTTGTCAAGGAAACTATAATATAAAGAGTTTTGAAAATGGTGATAATCTCAATCCCCATACACCTGTAAACAAGAGATAAACCAAGTAGAGAAAGTATAAATGCTTTCACCATCCCTTGGAGAAAATAAGTTCTAAATTATACTACCAAAAGGCTCTTCAAATATGAGGTATGTTGTTTTAAAGCAGAAGAAAAGGAAAAGCAAGAATTTGAAGGAATCTCAAGAGGTGCTAGGACAAACAAGGAAAGAAATGAAACCTGAAGTATAATGATATATATTCATTGCAAACTCCTGAGGTATTTTATTCCTTGTCTAATTTAACAATTAGAATCACAAGCCTGTAATTCTGCCAGTATAACTTTGCCTGTATTATACATCAGGACAATTTTATTTGCTAGCATAATAAAAGCAATTTACCTGAAGGTTTAAGGAAAACAAAACCTCAGCAGTAGCATTTTTGTACTTCCCTAAATTGTTTTGGAAATGCCCAGAATTTTTACTTTATTCAAATTCTAGGAATTAATTTAAATGAGTAAAAATTTTCAGGTTCCTACTTTCCAATTTTAAAGTTATAATTCCCAAGTAAATTTATTTGACAGGAAAAAAGGAAGAAGAAGAAACAAGAAGAGGAGGAAGAGGAACAGGAGGAAGTGGAGGTGAGAGCAAAGTGCTAGCAAGTCTATTGCAGTTTTAGCATGGTTCATATGGCCCATTTAAAGACTCAAGTCAAAGTCAAGAGTACATATGGAGCAGGAATAAGTAAGTATGCAACCTAGATCATACTAGTTTATAACCTACATCAAAAGTGATCCTACATAGGTAGCTTTTCTAATACTAACTGGATCTGGAATATAAATCAGCACTAGGTTATATATCAAGGAGATGCCCTCCATGACCAAACTTCCATCAGGCTACTCTGTACCCTCCACTCAACTAAGCCTTGACCTATGTACTTCCACGTCTATTTTTGCATTGAATCTCTGACCCTCAATATCTGACTCCTCCCCATATGTGAGCTAATCCCTTAACTCCTAACCTTGTTATCTGATCCTGTCAAGTCAAATTAGCCATAGACTCTCCTTACCCTTACATTTCCTCTTAATAAATTCCATCTACTGACCTGTACCTGCTCCTTAGCTATATATCCCTACCTGCTCATGCTGTAGTCAAAATCGATCCCAGTTCCACCAGGGTCTCCTTTCCTCTATTACAATAGTTCCTGAATAAAATCTGGTTTTACTGTGTTAATTACTGTCCAGTTCTGATTTGCTTTAACAATAATCAATTCAATATTTTATTGCACACTACTTTCTATAGTCCTCTGTTTCATGCTGCTAATATTCTTCTCTGCAAATGCTAAAACTAAGGCTAATCCCCTTGAGGCTTGGAGCATGCTACATATTTATCTTATGTTTTCCTCTTTCTTCCTCTATAAGTTGCTGGCAGAAAAACAAGAACTCCCAAAAGTATAAGTAAAGTAGACAGGAATAGTATTGATTACCTTAAATATTGAAAAGATAGTACAGTCTGATTTCTTTACAAATGGCATCTCTTTATAGTCTGAACTCTTTGCTTCTACCAATAGAAATGTATGTTTAGGTGATGTAAAGTTGATTTTTTAGGTGTTCTTCTCATCGAATGGCTTTGAAACTAGAAAAGTCCCAAAATTTTACAGTTGTTAACAAAAGCATCAAAGTTTAAAGCTTTAAAAGAAAAGTTCAAAATCTACTTAGCTTACTTAGAATTCATTTGACTGATATTTTTCTCTAAAATGGAGAAAGTAAAGGGAAATAGAATAATGTAAGGTGCATAGGCTTTCTCTAAAATAATAATGATCTTCTGAAGAAAATTTGGTGTGCCATATTTTCTTACAACCCAGTTTAAATTGCTGTGTGAAAGATGCATAAAATGTTATTACCTGCTGACTAGGGGATGCCATCTGAAGAAGTAGCTACTATCAGCTTAATTCTCAGAGTGCCCCCTATTTCAACACCTATCTCATCTCATTCTCACTGGTGATCATCCCTGTTGGACTGTGAGCATAAAAGCAGGACAGGGGGTTGCATTGAATTTGTGATAATTCAATGTAAAAATATTAAATCCTCAGTTTGTATATATTCTGTTTTATATTAGGAAAGAGACTTCAAGCAATTATAAATAATAATGATAATAACAATCATGCAAATTCATGTTTTACATTTAAAATTAATTTTGCACACATTTTTCATCTGTGCATCAGTTCAGATCTCTGGAGTAAACATAACAATTATTATATTCACTTCCCAGAAAATGGAAATGTGACTTAGAAAAGGTTTAATTTATTCTGCCTAATATTTACCTACAGAGACTTTCAATTCAACAGGGAAGAAATATGCTTTTGTCTTAGATATGCCATTTGTAAATCGCATGGTAAATACTTTCTGGATTAGAACTCTCATAAGGCATAAATATGTAACCCCATAAAACATATAAGACATTTCCCTATTTTGCTATATTTAGTGACATGGGGAAAATAATTCAGTGGTCTAAGTAGAATTTAAACAACAATGTCTGTTATAATAGGTTTTACTAATATTTAAGATGTAATTTATTTGGGGGAGAATAATTTTAAAAAGAAGTAAAAAAATTTAGTGAGAGAATTGAGTGTGCATTTCAAGATCAAACTTATTAAATGCCATGGAATTGTATTGCTAGCACTCTTACCAAAAATTGTCTGTTATCCTTTAAACTTAGTCCAGAACTAGGACAATAAGTGACAAATGTCCTTTGAAACAAGTAGAACGACAAACATTGTATTCCATTGCTATGACCAATATTCCACTAGTACATGTCAAAGGTTGGGAACAGGGAACACTTCTTTGGAATGATGGAAGGACATTGTCCATAAAAAAATGAAACTGACAAAGTACACCAGAAATTCTGCTCCTTAAATTTCTCTTTATAAATTGCAATTAGGTATCTCTTCCACTTGTAGCATAGATAAAATGGGAATATTCTCATTCTTTTCTGCATTAGCCTTTATATGTTTTATAAAAATGTGGAATCATGTGTTTCACATGTATTTGTATCTCAAATGAACAATATATTTTGAATAGTGAATTCAGTGTTATTTAAGCATATGTGTGCAAACCTGGGAGTTCAGTCACTAAGGTCCCATGGGGAACATTTTTTTCCTAATGTCACAAGGGCTTTCGGTCATTGATAATTTTCCTTTGTTTTCCTTCCTTTCCTTGTCAAGATTCAACCATACCAGCAGGGAGTGAAATCAGCAGGATGCTTTATGACCAACTTCAAAAAAGCCTCCACTAATGAGGTATTGAGAGGCGACAGCCACACAGTCTGACAAAATTACACTATGATATGAAACTTTTGATGCTTCTAGATACATTTTCCACTAGAATCAAATGAAAGTAAGGAAATATGTAAGATCATAAAGAACACTATAACTGAAATATAGCTAGTTGTGACCACAACATGGGAAACACACAGCTTTGAAATTTATTTAACTCAACATAATTAAAACTCAAATATTTTGAAAGAGCTATAATTTTAAATTATCCTGGGCATTGTTTGAATTTTCTGACAGGTTAGCTTAAATCAAACAAAAATGATTTTCTGTGCTAATGGTTCATTAGTAGGAAGATGAAAATATTTCCCTAGTTGAAACAAAAGAATGATCTGAAGTCCCACCAATCTATATAGAATGATTTTGGTCTTTGACAAAAGATTGTGCTGTGAATGTAGATGCTGTGGTGGGAAGAAGATCTCTGTTCAGTGCTGCCAGGTGTGCACCTATTTGTATGTAGAACCTAGATCATTTATGATCCATACTAACATTGGGTCATGCATAGACCTGGGGCAACCCTGGAGTAGGAGAGTGAAGGTAATAAAGAACATTCCTTTACAGTGTCTTCTCCAGCATAGTTCCATAATTATATTTCCATTCCATGCTCTGGGAAAATAGAAGTTATAAGCAAGGTGCCTTAAAATATTAAACCTCTAGTCTAGACCATTCAAATATGCTTTAATGGAATAGGTCAGGAGTTGAATGGGGTCCTGTGTTGTCACCATGAGTTTTCAGAAAACTTAATATTAAAAAATGCCAAGGAACCAATTCTAAGTTTTGCCTCCCAGGAAATAATCATTGCTTTATAGAACAGTTTGTCTTAACCAGACAACTAATTTTCAATTATTAATTTCTAATTGATTGTTTAAAATGTTAATATTTGCTTTCAAGTTAATTTGCTCCTTATACAACAAACTAATTGAAGCCATATGATTTATGAATTAATCTGTTTGTAAAGAGACAGATGATCTTAGTACATTTTATGGATGAAAAATGTTATTTTTTCTTTCTTTATGTAAGAATTTGATGAGAAGAGATTCTCCAACTTCATAGATATGAAACGTTCCCTCCTCTGGAGGACTCCCAGGATGACCAGAGCCCACCTGCACAGTCTTCTGATAAAGATTTCAGCGCCTATCTTTGGAAGAGAGAGGCCAGTATCACTCAGATTTGTTCTTGCTTTGTTGCCTAGTTCATACCATCAGCAGAAAATTCTTATGTGAATGAAGAAATTGATTTTATAGAGAAATTTTTGTGCTTACTAGGAATACATGGCTCGAATGATTTAAGAACAAATAAGGTTCTCAAGGTCAGGCTAATACTTTCTTCCTAGTGTACTGCACATGGGGCCTGTTACAAAACTGTGATCACAGTAGGCATATAAATATAGCATTGTCTGTAGTAGGTGGAAGATAAAAAAAAAATAGATAGATAAATAAATAAATAAATACTTGGTAGTTTGAAGTATCTAGAACATGTACAAGACATACCTAGAAAAATCCCCAAAGCATGTGATTTTCACTATATAGTATATTGTTGGGATGATTGTTGGGATGACTCAACAACTGAGTGAGGCCTAAGCGTGAGTTAGAAGTAGTAATTTACATAGTTTGATTGAATAAGAGAGAATAGATAGTAAAATGGTCAGGTAGTCAGTATAATGGGCTCTAATTAAGTTTTTTTTCAAATGTAAAGACCACTCCTTGTAAGTAATCCATACAAACATTGCAACCAAGCTTTTGTTCCAGAGTAGTGAGAAATGTAATTTGGGGTAGTCCTGACTGGAGGTTCCAGGGAGTTTGAACTCAAGGGCTAAAAGGGCACGGTCAATTAGAAGGTCACAGGCTGAGCCAATAGCCTTTGCACTATTCCAATACCTGTGTAACATAGATTTTTAACCAATAGCTTTGATATTTTCCTAATACCTGTTTAACATGAATTTTTACCAATAGTCTTGGCACTTTTCCAACACCTGTTTAGCATGGATTTTAATGTCCCTATGTAGAAGCTACATAAGCCCCTAGACTAGTGCTCTAAGTAGCAACCTACAATCAGGTCACCTCTCGCCTTGTGAGAGTTCGCTTTTCTTCTCACTTAAATAAATTCTTCTCCTTTCACTCTTGCCTTCCATTGTTGTCTATAGATTTCATTCTTCAAATTTTCAAGACAAAAACCCAGAAATAAATTGGCAATGAGTTACTGGGGTCTACCATTAAGAGCTGCAATGCACTGCTAGGTTAGTTTTATCTTAAACTCGTTTTGGGATGGTTGCTTCATATATGGATGGTTAGATAATTATGTAGGAAAATATTAGTTTTATATGAAATGCATACTAAATTCCTTAGGGTGTTAATATATCAGGTCTGCAGGTTATTCTTAAGTGATTGAAGAAATTTAAAATTTTCAGAACTCTGCAAGTTCATGAGTTTGAGATTGCTTTAAATACACACATGCATATTCCACAACCTGGTCTGTATCTGCCATTCCAGTATTTTTACTCATTATTCCCCTTTACAAGCCCTATACTCCAGTTTGTTTCATTCTCTGGTTATTTCTTCAACATAATAGACTGCAGACTTTCTCACTGTCAGGACTTTGCCCAATTACCTCCATCCAAGGAACTTCCCCCGCAACACACACAAAAATATATTCCAAAAAAACTCTACCCACCCTTGGTGCAAATGAAATTTCTTCCATGAAATCTGTCAGAGTCTGGCCCAATATCGCATACAAAGTATGTGCTCAAAATGTACCTAGTGAAAAGAACTCAATCATCAAGATTGGAATGGTGAAAGGTTAAACTAGTAGAGATTGTATGGAAGCTGGGCCCTTTGATATCAGCAGAAATTGGTCCAAAGGTCAAAATAGATGAAGAAAACTTCTATTTTATGAATAAGAGATAAATACTATTTTATTCAGTGTCCTCCAGAGAAACAGAATCAGTGTTAGGTAGTAGTTAATAACAAGTAGTGAGGTGCATAGAAAGGTCACCGGTGTTCTTTAAGTTACTTTTAAAGTTTCTTTAAATTACTTCCAAGGCAAATGAGTAAATAACTTGTAGCAAATAACTTGAAGAAAAACATTGGGTATACAGACCTTGAGAATAAACAAATAGAAACAGAAAGAGCTAATTGGGGAGTTAATTGGGAAATTGTGTCAAGAAAGAAGACTTAATGAAACTAACCCTTGGCAGGGTCCCCTGAGGTCAGGGTGTTACGAAGTTACAGTCATAGGTGTCTCCATATATTTCAGAAGGGAGGCTTCTTTAGTAAAGCAGACACACTAAGGTAACTTCCGATTGGCCACTCACCCCAGTGCCCACATTAACATAGGACTGATTTGTAGATGAAGACCCCTGAATCGAATGGCCACCATGACAGTTCCGGAGAGGCCAATTAGGGTAAAAAACTCCACCACTCCACTAAAGAAGGAGTTGAACACCTGATTGGTAAAAAGTGTAGAAGGTGGACCTCAGTTATGAAGGCAAACATCAAACAGTAATAAATTTGGAGACAGCATTGTCTCCTTGTCATTCTCTGCTCAGAGATGACCCACTGAGAGTACTTTTTGCTTGAGCCTTACTTTACTTTCACTTATAAAGAAATTCTCTCACTTGGCTTTTGGTGTCTGACTTTAAAATTTCTTTTGTGGAACACAGCCTCCCACTCTCCTGTGACATGAACATGTAAAGAGGTTCATTATGATCTTTTGATTCACACAGTTATGGAGGTTAAATCACATAATCTAGCAACTCAGGAAAATCAAGGGTGGTGTTCAAAGAAGGGCCTGAGAGCACAAGAGTGAACAGCGGTTAATTCCTACTCTGGGTCTGAAGGTCTGAGAACCAGGAGTGTTGGGAACAAACTCAATTACAATTACAAACTCAAGAAATCAGAGAATGAATCAATCTTCCTTTGCCTTTTTGTTCTATTCAGGCTCTCAAGAGATTGGAAGACAATCTATTGTCATCTGTGGAAGACAATCAGCTTTACTCAGTCCACCAGTTCAAATGCTAGTCTCCTCCAGAAACTCCTTCACAAACATGCCTAGAAATTAGGTTCAATCAGTAATCTTAGCAACCCATGGCCCAGTGAAGTTGACAGATAAAATTAACCATCACAAGAAGAAAATCAAAACAGGAGATATAAAGTTGTTATTTGAAGATGTGTTTTGGGCTCTAATGTGATGATTCATAGAAAGAAGTATAGAATAAAATCAGTTATTGTCATTGGCAGTATGGAAACCTAGCCCTGCTATGTTTCGGGACTGGATAATAACCTACAAGGCTGATGAAACCAAGGAAGAATGAACAGATTTTCATTAACAAACAACTAAACAAAGCAAGATGATATACATTGCAGAATATGGAAAATGTGTTTGTATCTTATTTTGTTAAATTGCTTGAAGAAACATGGGATTGGTCACAGGGATAGATTCACAATAAATCTAAAACATTGTAATGGGAAGAACAGCAAAAAAAGAATGACACATTCTGTCTGTATATTTTCTAAACAACTTTCCCGAGAAAAGATGCTCTAAATTTAAAATATTATTAGTTATGAATTATGAGAGGGAAAACATGTAACTGCTAAAGAGATAAAGAATTCTAGTTTCTCCTTGAATAAAACCTAGAAGAAAATGATTATAATTCTTCTGTATCCAAAATATTTCATCAGATGATTACTAAGAACTATGCAGACATTACCGACTGCTACTTTAAAGTGAATTTCATATATTAAGTGATTTCCTTAAGGATGGGAAAAAGAGTAAAAGTGATTTCAGTTTCTGAAGGAAAATATTGAAATTATCCCATTTTTTAAGGATACACAATTTGGCAAAACTAAGTTGCACTTGCAAAACAAAAAGAAGCAATTTTAAAACTGAACAAAGTCACCAGCATAAAACATCTGTCACTTCACCCTTAACCTTGAACTCTTCCTGTATGACATTGTAGGGGGTTCAAAATTTCTATTAAGCTGTGAATCACCTATTTTTTCAATACTTTCATTTTGCTAACAATTTCACTTATAAAACCAAAGAAATAAATTTTGGGGTTATTTATTAACATAAGTATTGTGGATTATATTTTTATTGAAGTTTACTGAGTAGACTGTATTGAAATTTATCTCAGAGTTAATTGAACTTCTTTAGTCCTTTATGCCATCCTTTATTCCCTGTTTCCAGCCTCTCCCACAGACTCACAGCAGCTTTCCTTGATAGATCTCCTTCCCTTTCTTATAACTGTCTCCTGAGTCTAGTGTGCCTTGAGTAGAAGACTCTCCAGATACCTTCTGACCCTGAGATTTGGTCACTTAGGGGTATGAAATGTCTTCAGTGTCATCAATTACAATTAATATTGAGGTCTCAATTCCCTTTAGCTTTTTGCTTTTCAAAGCTGAAAATTAAACTCATTAGGCAAAAAGAAATCCTGTGGCCTTTTTTTTTTTTTTTTTTTTTTTTTGCAAATGAGTTTTCCCTTGGGTTGCTTTCATAGGGAGAAATTAAAGGGTAAGGGGCTCATTTACACTTTTACACTCTAGGAATGAATAATAATGGCTTATAATGACCATGACAGTAAGTACCAGCCCATGGGGTCTAAGACTTAGAATAAATCAGGGTAGGCTTAATGTGAATAGGCTGTAGTCCTATAGGCTACAGCCTATAGGCTGTAGGCAGTGGGCAGAGGTCCTAATGGGAAATGCAGTGATTACCGTCATGCCTTTCCATTCATTTGTGGTTTCCTTTTGGTGGGTATTGATTCCTAGGTGACCTTTAGGAAAGGTCTCTTCCAGGCACGTGCTTATGTTCTCTTATCTCTTGACATGGAGATCACTAGATGTCACGAGAAAGACCAAGAAGAGGAAACTGTATCTAACATAAACGAGGAAGACCAAAGCAAATATTCATGCTGATTTACTATAATTGAGTGAGTGTGCTAAACTGATCATGATAATAACATTATTGAAGAGAGGTTCGGGAACACCCAGCAAATCATACTAAATTCTTATCTGCATAATATGTTTCCTGAACTGAATTCTGAATGAAACCATGGAAACAATTCATATCTATGAAGTTGGAGAATCTCCTCTCATCAAATTCTTACATAAAGAAAGAAAAAACATAATTTTTCATCCATAAAATCTACTAAGATCATCTGTCTCTTTACAAACAAATTAATGCATAAATCACATGGCTTCAATTGGTTTGTTGTATAAGGAGCAAATTAACTTGAAGGCAAATATTAGCATTTTAAACAATCAATTAGAAACTAGTATTGAAAATTAGTTGTCTGGTTAAGATAAACTATTTGTTCTATAAAACAATGATTATTTCCTGGGAGGAAAAACTTAGAATTGGTTCCTTGGCATTTTTAATATTAACTTGCAGAGTCTATCATAAAATTGAGCAGCACTCTATTAAATTCACCGTATCTAATTAAGAAATTTATTTTCATTTTTAGTTACTCCTAAGGAAATCAGTTAAGATGGTAAACAATAGTATAATTGTAGCAAGTGTTTCAAAGTTAATGAGAATTACTAAAGATAATTTTTATCACATGCCTTCCCTACAAAGTCGATGGATTAATAACTAAATAGGGAAGCTACCCACAGCTTCTGCCAGGAAGAATTATATAAACTCATTAACGGAAGACCTTGGAGGAACCTGGGCTCATTAATAATCTCGATCAAAGCAGGAGAGAAAGGATACCATGAAAGAAAACATAAACATATCTTTCCATGTACTAACTCATTCTTTATAATGCAATATATCATGCATAAAAAGCTAATAAAATATTTTCAGGAAAGACATATAATTTGAAGAACAAAATGTGACCATATATAAGGAAAAAATTGTAAACAAAGAAATTGAAGAATTAAAGAAATTTGAGATTTAAATTTTCAAAATACATTATAACTAGTAAGCATATCAAATGAAAAATAAGCAATTATTAAGAAATTATTTTTTCATTTTAGATAATAATTGAAATTTTTTCATTTCAATTTTTTTTTACTTTAGAAATAATCTTTATGGACTCCAAAAATCATGTAAATGTTGATAACTTGCTCTAGGAATTTTCTTAAGTATTATCTAAAAGAATAAATACCTATTCAATGCAGAATAATTTGTTACAGCAAAAAATGCTAGCTATTTAGCAATAAAAAATGATAAATTTGGCCTATTGACTGATGGAATATTATTAGTCAGTAGTGAAATTATTATTTGTTAGGATTGTGCACTAATGTGTGATAAATATCAACTGAAAACAACTGTCAGAAAATAGAAAAGCTGCAGAGAATAGAAAAGAATATGGAAAAAGAAAAAAATCTTTGAGTGGAAATATAGTAGCTGCTATATGCAAGTTTTATTCACATTTTTGTCCTAGCTTATTTGGAGTTAAACAAAAATGTAGAATAAAAGATTGTTCAGACTTCCACTGGAAATCAAAAATTTCAACAGATTTAAATGTTAGTTCTTCTAGCTAAATTTGCATTGTGATTTATTTCAAAAACAACACCCTTTGACTAAAATGTGCTGGAAATAATATTCCATGAAATATTTGGTCAGTGCCATCGACTCAAAGAAGGTTTGACAGAATGTTTTACCAAATTAATTGATCATGTTTTAGGTTCTAGAACAAAGGAACAAGGGATGGATCCAGCTCAGGTTGAGGGCAAGATAAAAGGCAATCCACAGGGCACCAGAACTGTCCTAATTAGAAATCTTCGTTTTGTGAGGAGAAAGTAAAACTGATTCTAGAATGCTCCTCTGTCTTCTTTATCATTTTAGCTATATGATTGTGTCTAAAAACTGCTACATGAATTAAATTAGAATGCAAGTCAGTCTCCCTGCATGGATACTTTGGTTGCTCTTATAAAAGCCTGAGACAATTAGAGCAGGAGTAAAAAGCTAAGGACCCGTGGGCTAAATCTGCCTTAGAAATTTATGTTTGAATGGACAGAGTAGTGCTTATAAAAGTTTGCGCAAATTACCTGCATATGGTCAGGCATGCAGTCAGGGCTAATTCATGTATAAATATCACTTGCCTGGATCTCAGAGGCATTTGAGCTGATGATGCCTAAATCAGATTGAAGGTTTTAAGGTCCAAATAACTGTGATCTGAAAAGTCTTGTGAGTAGGCCCATCATACCCCACCCCCGAGCCCCAGCTGCCCCTATTCATCCATAGCTTGATTTTCCCTGCAAGTCCTGGAGCTGTGGCAACTGAGTTTGATTTCTTCAAAGCATGTGGTAGCTGAGGGTAAGAAGGGAGGATTGCCTCACCCCTGCCCTTTCCTCTTTTTGCCAAAGGGATTATTTTGCAGTCCTTGTCTTCAGATCAAATCTTCAGTGCAAGGTTAGACTCAGTTACCTTCAGTAATTTGAGAAAGTGCTGGGAAGCCCTGATCCTTTTTCTCTGCCTCCTACTGAGAGAGGCAGATCTCAGAAACCCTTAATTGACCATTAGACAGTTAATATTCAAGTATAATGATGTTGGCATTATTGATGACACATGAAGTGTCCTCTGCCCCTGTTTAAAAGAAAAATATGATAATTTGGAACATATTGCAATTAGGCATGCATTTTATGTAACATCTTTCACCTTAGAATCTCAGAAGTTTATAGATATTAGCTGATTAACCTGTAATGAATGATGTGCTTTCAATGTTAGAGACAGAAGACCATGTATTAAAATCCACAAATAGAATTTAAAGGTATTAAAGAAAAGGGTACAATAATGAAAACAAAATACATTGTCTTTTCAGGGGTTTTAAGTATGTCCAGTAGAAAGAAACATTGCATTTAACAGGTAAGAGCATCTGTGTGACCCAGTGTCCAAAAAGCACACTATTCCCCTCTGGCTTTTTTTCACAACCAGATTCAAATAATATGCACATAAACACTTCTGGTTACAATGAGCCTATGTTATTCAGGCATCTTTGGTTTTTTGGTGACATCTACTGTACAAAGGAGAAAATGCAC
Organism: Glaucomys volans; assembly: GCA_020662805.1. Classification (NCBI taxonomy): domain Eukaryota; kingdom Metazoa; phylum Chordata; class Mammalia; order Rodentia; family Sciuridae; genus Glaucomys; species Glaucomys volans. Next base: position 1,053,607 of record JAJEJO010000575.1, on the reverse strand, counting down.
TCAGCTATTATTGAAGTTTTATTTCATTTTCTCTTTGTAATTACAATGCTATGACTTCTTTGATACTTCTCTTCAATGTAAGAAATCTTCATTTTATAAAAGGTAAGGATATTTAAATAATTTTCATATGTACTACATCATAAAGAAATATTGGTCTGTGCTGGCAAATCCTAACAATTTTCTGGTAAATAGTTTAAAGATGGCATTTCAATTTAATGACTTTGCTAAACTTCCAATCAAATATTAGGGAAAATGTGGGTATTTAAATTTATTTTCTTGTATTAAGGATTACCACTACTGTGGATGAATTAAAATGTTATTACTATCATAATATTAATATTTACAGTAGAATTTGAATGTTAGCGGGAATCAAAACTCCTAATAAGTTGTCAACTTGACTTTCTATCATGGAGATAGGATCAGCCTGAACACCCTGAACACAGTAGTCAGCTCACTGGGGACACATGCAGTCATGAAGGGGCAACTAGGAAACAAGGCATCATCCTGGGCAGGCCCCTGAACTGCAAACCAAGGACCTGGGTGGTTTCATTGGCAAAATCAGTTGCTTATTCTTGATTCCTAGACCGTATCTTCATTTCAAGTTAACTGCCTTCTAGCTTCAACTCAGAGCAAGTGTTCTGGGTTGGGTTTCCTCTATCTTCCTTCTTCCTGTGCTGTTGATTTCTTCCTGATCTTAGGCCAAAGGCTTTTGGCCAGTTATTTGCTATAGATCTTTCATACTAAATCAGTTTACATCTTAGTTTCTGAAAAATCCTAGTTTCCCCTAGTTTCTCTAAAAATTACAAATTATAGACAACCAACATTATCCCAGTGGAAATTTATTTTTATGCTATTAATTTTAAAATACTTTAAATTTTCCTCCCCATATACATTTTATCATACTTCTTTCTTGACTTTCCCTTACCACTTTTAGCAAGTAAAGGAAACATCCATCTTCTCTCCTGACTGCAGAAGCTAGGAAAGCAAAGACCTAGAAAAAGGCAGATTTAAGAGGGAATGTCAACAAACTTGGTCACTCTCACCCACTTTCCCCAAAAACCTCAATTCACTTTCTCTTAAAGTGTGAAATAATCCTGTCTGTGACTTGTCAATAAAATACATAAATCCATATTTGAAATACCTATATAAGTACAAAAGTATTCATAGCTAATTAAATTCAGTTGATAATTCAACTGCAAATCATAAATACCATGCTATTTAAATTTCTGTCTAAAATTAATTTTCATCCTAATTCTAGAAATAACTAAACATTTTCTACCACATCAATTTTTGGATTTTCAGGACTACCCTAAACAGGCATAATTTTTGAGTTTCCAGCCTATGAATTTATAAATTTTTATCACTTATCATTACTCTTCTACAGTAATCTTGGTCTAAAAGTAAAATTAAATAAATAAAAATAATTTAAAAAAAGAAAAAGTAAAATTAAACCATCATCTTTGCTTTCTAATTTGTAATCTGTGTCTAACCTCAATTAAATTAATAGGACAAGTCCAACTGAATTAAAAAATTATTAAAAAACTCACATAATTTTTAATATCTGAATGAATAAACTTAATTTTGGCTCTGTATAAATCTAGGCTAAGTAAATGAAATGGCCAAGAATAAACCATAATTCTCTGTATAGTCCCAACATGTACATATGTCCTGAATTGGCATTCTCAATTGTTTGATTCTTAGTATTGTCAGTACTGCCACCTACTGACACAACTGGATGCATCTAAGTGAGACAATTTAAGATTGAAATTTATTGTCCATTCAAGACAGATTGGAGTGAAAAAAAAAAATTTAAGTAGTGTTCCTCAAAAAAATTTATTTTTTTCTAAAATTAAAATTACGTGTCTTTATAATCTGAGAAAATTGTAAAACTTCATTTTCTGCACACTCAAAGCTAATACAAGCACAAATATTCTTAATACATATTCACATTCTTTAATAGATAACTTGGTGTCTGTCTCTAATACACATCACCATAATTTTCCTGAAGGTTGTATTTTTTAGATATAATTTTATTATTTTGATTTTCTAAATGAAAAATGATTTACTGAAATCTTTTTTGTTTTGTTTTGCTTTGTTCAGAGATGAGGTCCACGATGTTGCTCAGGCTGGTCTCAAGCACAGGGGCTCTGAAATCTTTTCAAATGCTACTTTAGGGTTAACAAACTTGAAATTGTTGGCATATTCAATTTTTCCTTCTCTCTAGGCCATAATGAAGAACATACTCCTCTGCAGAGAAATGAAGTAAATTCTACTAACTGGCAGACATTGTCATATGCTCATATATTTTTCCCAACAGATTTCTCATCAAGATAGTAATAAATGCAGCAGGGACGCCTCAGAGCAAAACTGTATGTGTGTGCAATTTGTGAAGCATATATTTACATTAGATTTTAAACTTAGCATCTCCAAAACTAATTATCCGACCAGTTTAAAACAGTAAGAAATCAGAGCCATACAGATAGGACCCCTGCCAGCTTTTTAAACAAAAATATGGAGTGTTTCCAACCAGAAATGGGACCTAAAAGCTGGGAGGGAGAACCTAAGACAATGATTCCAAGAAACTATTGTTCCAGACATATCTTAGAATTTTAATTCCACAATCAGAAGTCATTATTCTTAATTCAGGTGACACCACATCTGTCCTCATTATTCTGCTCTATAAGTCAATGTAAGTGTCCTACAATGGTATGGAAGTATGGTAGTTTGTGCAGCCTTTGAGAAATCATTTGAAAAATTTTAAACCATAAATAGAACTACTTAAAAAGAAATCTTCAGTAGATAAATAAATGGAACACTGATGTAACAACTCTGACAACCAATATCCAGTTCTTGAATTAATCACATGTCTGTTTCTCAACCTACTACTTAGCTGTTCTGTGCCCATTCAAGACGCAGACACACACACACACACACACACACACACACACACACTCACACAGAACCAGAACATTTACACTCTCTTGAATAGAAGAGACATTTTCATAGTCATTTTCATAGTGCGTCTTTTCTCACCTCCCTCCTTTGCTGTAGTATCTCTCCTTACATTCTTTTTTTTTTTTTTTTATTGAACACAAATGGAGTACAGCTATTGTTTCACTGGTTGTACACAAAGTAGAGTCACACCATCTGTGCGTTCATGCATTTACACAGGGCAATGGTATCTGTCATACACTCTGTTATTAATTTTACCCCCCACCTGCCCCCACCCCTCCCTTCCCTCTATGCTAGCTATCTTTCCTCCATTCTTGCCATCTTTCCCCCCTACATTATGCATCATCATTCATTTATCAGAGAGACCATTCGGCTTTTGGATTTATGTGATTGTCTGATCTCACTTAGCATAACAGTTTCCAACATCATCCATTTACCTACAAATGTCATAATTTTATTCTTCCTTATAGCTGAGTAATATTCCATTGTGTATATATACCACAGTTTCTTTATCCATTCATCCACTGAAGGGCATCTAGGTTGATTCCATAATCTAGCTATTGTGAATTGAGCAGCTATGAACATTGATGTGGCTGCATCACTGAGGCAATCTGATTTTAAGTCCTTTGGGTATAAGCCAAGGAGTGGGATAGCAGGGTCAAATGGTGGATCCATTCCAAGTTTTCTAAGGAATCTCCACACTGCTTTCCAGAGTGGCTGTACCAATTTGCACTCCCACCAGCAACGTAAGAGTGTACCCTTTTCCCCACATCCTCGCCAACACCTGTTGTTGCCTGTGTTCTTGATAAAAGACATTCTAATTGGGGTAAGATGAAATCTTAAGGTGGTTTTGATTTGCATTTCTCTTATAACGAGGGATGTTGAACATTTTTTCATAAATCTGCTGATTGCTTGTAGATCTTCCTCTGTAAAGTGTCTGTTCATTTCCTTGGCCCATTTATTGATTGGGTTATTGGTGTTCGTGGTGTAAAGATTTTTGAGTACTTGGTAGATTCTGGAGATTAGTGCTCTGTCCGAAGTGTGTGTGGCAAAGATTTTCTCCCACTCTGAAGGCTCTCTCTTCACATTGCTGATTGTTTCCTTTGCTGAGAAGAAGCTTTTTAGTTTGACTCTATCCCAATCATTGATTCGTGCTTTTATTTCTTGCGCTCTGGGAGTCATGTTAAGGAAATCTGGTCCTAGGCCAACATGATGAAGATTTGGACCTATTTTCTCTTCTATTAGGTGCAGAGTCTCTGGCCTGATTTCTAGGTCCTTGATCCACTTTGAGTTGAGTTTTGTACAGGGTGAGAGATATGGGTTTAGTTTCATTTTGCTGCATATGGATTTCCAGTTTTCCCAGCACCATTTGTTGAAGAGGCTGTCTTTTCTCCATTGCATGTTTTTGCCTCCTTTGTCAAGTATGAGATACCTGTACTTATTTGGGTTTGTCTCTGTGTCCTCTATTCTGTACCATTGATCTACCTGTCTATTTTGGTACCAATACCATGCTGTTTTTATCACTATTGCTCTGTAATATAGTTGGAGGTCTGGTATTGTGAAACCCCCTGCTTCGCTCTTCTTGCTAAGGATAGCTTTAGCAATTCTGGGTCTCTTATTCCTCCAAATGAATTTCATGATTGCTTTCTCTATTTCTATGAGGTCCGTCATTGGGATTTTAATTGGAATTGCATTAAATTTGTATAGCATTTTTGGAAGTATGGCCATTTTGACAATATTAATTCTGCCTATCCAAGAACATGGGAGATCTTTCCATCTTCTCAGATGCTCTTTAACTTCTTGCTTTAGTGTTCTGTAGTTCTCATTGTAGAGGTCTTTCACATCTTTTGTTAGATTGATTCCCAAGTATTTTATTTTTTTTTGAGGTTAATGTGAATGGGGTACTTTTCCTAATTTTTCTCTCAGAGGATGCATCACTTACGAATAAAAATGCATTAGATTTATGAGCATTAATTTTATATCCTGCTACTTTGCTGAATTCATTAATGAGATCCAGAAGTTTTCTGGTGGAATTCTTAGGATCTTCTAGATAGTCTCCTTACATTCTTATCCCTTACACTGAGTTTGTATAGATTCCTGTGCATATTTCACTGCAGCACCAAATCTACTTTATTAATCAAATTTCATATTCGTCCCTGTTCACTATAAACTCCTCAAAGGTGGTGTGCTGTCCTATTTATCTTTGCATCAAGTCCTTAGCATAGTGCTTATCACATTATGAACCTTACTGTTGTTTGTTGCTGAGTAAATGAATGACTGCTTGGGTAAATGAGGAATAAATGAAGGGATATTCAGGGAGCCCTGCTTGGAAGATATATTTTCATGTCTCAATTCTTTCTAGTATAAAACATATCTTCTATCAAATCAGATATCCAAAATACTGCATTACTTTTGCTCATACAGAAGTACTTAGCTTTCATTTGAATATGGCAATAAAAAATACCTATTTGAATCTTATATTTAAATTTAGCATTATTCAGTGCTTTATTTACTATATTTCTCAGAGCCATTTTTATTTTTGCAAATACACTAGAAATGTTTTTTTTAGGTTTTTGAGACTGAAAATTCTTTGTTTTCTATGGTACACAAAGCAAATTTATATACTGATTTTTGTACCCTTATTGGCATTGACCCCTAGGAAACTTAGATCTGCAATTGTGTCCCGTCATTAATAATTGTACATGATTAAAGTACACATATTGTCATTATTGACCTTGATTTTGTCTTTAATTGTATTTGTTTGAATATATGACAATACAAATATAACACGATTTTGAATGGTTTAAAATTTAAGATCTAAAAACATATACATGAAAAGCTGTCTTCATTCCTTCATCCTTCAGTTTCTCATTCCCTCACTTTCATCAGGAAAAAAATTATCATTTTTTTTTTATTCTTCCAGTGGTCTGAGACCACTGTACATATACCTTTTCTTTACTTTCCTCTTTTTTTTTTTTGTAGAATGGGAGCAAGCCACACACAATTCTATCCTTTACTATCTTCACTTAACAATGTATGTTGACATAGTTCCATATTAGCATATAAAATCTTTTACATTTTTTGTTTATAATTATTTACTAAATTATCATTCTGTATGTATGGGGAAATGTTTCCAGGACCTGCTCAAATATCTAAATCTGCACATATTCCTTTGTAGAATGGTATGTGGTATTTTCACATAATCTATGCACTTCCCCCCATATACTTGAAATCATCTCCAGATAATTTGTGATAGTCAATAAAACATAAATGTCACATAAATGGTTGTAACGCTGTAATGGTTAGGAGATAATGAAAAAATGTCTGTACATTTAAAATATATTTTTAAAAATATTTTTGGCTCATGGTTGGTTGAATCTCAGATGTATGACCCACGGATACTTAGGGCTGATTGCTTTATATTCATGGGATGTGTCATAATTTGGTATTGTCTTCAATCTTTGCTATTTCAAACAGGGTTAAATGAGCAACCACATAAATAGATATTATTTCATATGCATAAATATTTCCAATTTTGAAGGACTTTTCCCAAAAGTTAATACTCAAGTATTACTAATTTAGATTCTCACTGGTATGTTATCATATTTTTTATCTTTGCCAATTTGGTGAAGGATAACATTCAGTGATCTATGCACTTCCCCCCATATACTTGAAATCATGTCCAGATAATTTAAGATACCCAATAAAACATAAATGTCACATAAATAGTTGTTACACTGTAATGGTTAGGGGATAATGAAAAAATATCTGTACATTTTTTCTTTTATTATGAGTATTCTTTTATTGTTATTCTTTTATTATTATTATTCTTTTATTATGAGTGAAGATTGGCATCACTTTGTGATAAAGACCTATTTTCTGCTAATTGTCTATTCATGTCGTTTGCCATTTACTATTGGATTGATGATCCTTTCTTTACTGATTTTTAGAAGTTCTTTTTGTATTGAGAATATACATCTTTGACCATAATGGTGGCAAATGTTTCTTCCAGTTGATCACTTTTCTTCAATGTGTTTACCTTGCAGAAATTTTATCTTTGCTACATGTGGTTGAACTTATCAATCTTTTATCATATTCGTTCTGAGTTTGAATCTTACTTAGACAAGACCTCTCCTTTCTGAAATTATTTAAAATTTCATAATTTCTTTTGGTGCTTATTGATTCCAACCCTGATGTTTATTCTCCACTGCTTATGAAATCCTTTCCAACTGCCTTTGCATCTGAGCTTTCACTAGTCAGCTGGTTTTGTTAAAGAAGGATTTCAAGTTTCATTTTCTTCTTGTTGCCTTCTTGTGACTTTTTAAAGGAGAAAAGGGAAATATTGACTCTTTTCATTTTTAAACTGAAAAACCTTAAAAATTTTGCTTTATCCAATGTACTTTCTATAAATCAAATTGAATCCTTTATAGAACAATTATATGAATGGATAAACAATTATTTTACTATACACTTAGTACGGCTTTTCTGTGTGTTTTGTTTTATAGCACTCAGCTTTCTTTCACCAAAATACTTGTTGATTTTTAAAATTCTTTGGTTTTTAAGACCACCCTTCTAAGATTAAGTTGCACTATAATGACTTTTAAATTTACACAAAGCTTTTGAATACAACCAAAGGTGCTTGAGAAACCTCTTTGGGACTCTAGTGTCCATTATGACTTATTCTGAGAGTTAGAGTTCAAATATGAAAGTCTCATACTCAAAAAACAAAATCACTTAATAAAGAAGAAAACTTGTTCTGGATGTAATCACTGATAATATTGAAATGCCAAGTGAGATGAGACTTATCACAAATGTTATCATGTATTTTAAAATGATCATGGAACATATTCAGCATAAAATCTCACTTTTGACATGGGAATGAATGAGTTTAGGTCATATTTATCAACACATTTTTAAACAAATCATTGGGTTTTCTGCAAAATCTTTGCTTAATGTAACAAGTCCATGGACAATCAATTTCCTCTAAATAAAAAGGTCTAGGCAGATTATTGAGAATATAAATAATATTATAGAAAATAAAATTTAGATATAAAATATAACAGGATGTTAAAAAACAAACTTCATCTGTTCAGTTTTATGTCAGATCCAAAGGGAAAAAAGGGGATACATGTCATCTGCCCTCATTTCAAAGTAACTTACTAGATCATCAGTGCAGGACCTGTAAAATAGATCATGAAAAAAAAAAACTTTTGCATTCATTGATTGATCACCTAATTTAAGGATATGAGAAGTTGAATAAACCTAAGAAAAGAGGGAGTTTCATAAGAATAAGCTGTCCACATCTGGTGGTATTTTATCTACACTCTTTCTTTGGATACTTCTCTCTTACCTCATGGCTAATGAGTGAATCTTCCAAGGTAATGCTCAGAGAATTTGATATTGGTCTATTTAAATTTGGAGAACATAAAAATCTGAGAAATTCAAAAGTGGAAGTCTGTCCATAAGTTTGCAGAGTGAAGAGAGAAAATTATATTTTCCATCAGTGATAGGTCAAAGAAGTGTGATTCCTATGCTAAGATATCAATCTTAAAGGAAATGGTCAGACAGGGATCATTTTAGAGGAGTGCCCCTCTCCTGCTTCCAGGAACAGGGAGCCTTTAACACAGAGGCTGAAGAATATACTGTCCATGAAGAATTTGCAGAGAGGCAGGGTTATGTAAGAAATAACTATCAGAGAAACATTCCTCACATATGAGAGCTGAATTTGAGTGTTTTTACAAAGGGAGATGCTATAATTTGGATCTTATGTATCCGCCACAAAGGCCCATTTGTTGAAGGCCTTGATCCTCAGGGTGGCATTATTGCAGATACTAGAAACATTGAAAGGTGGGACCTAATGGGAAATCTTTAGGTCATTGAAGATATGACCTAAAAGGAGACTTTAAGACACTACTCCCTTCTTTTCTTTCTCTCTTTCATTCTCTGGACAGCAGTTTTGTTAAGCCACACATCGTCTGCCATGATGTGTTAGGCCCAAAGCAGGGGACCCAACCAGTTTTGGACTGGACACCTCCAAAACTGTGAGCCCAAATAACCCTTTTCTTTTTATATTGATTAGCTCAAGTATTTCTCATAGTGATGGATTGCTGACTAACAGGGTGATAACTAAGAAACCAAAAAATATCCCAGGAGAAAAAAAAAAAAAATGAATACTGGGAAACTGCCATACTCAGAGGACACCAAATACCAAGTTACATCTACCTCTCATTCAAATCTTGGGTGGGCAAGGGAGTGTGTACCCATTGGAGGTGTGGGCTGGTTGCAAAATAAAAGCTATGAAAGTAGTATTATGAAATAAACACAGAAAGCCGGAATTATTTTAGAAGCAGGGGCATGACAGATTGAACCGTCCACTTGGGTCTGACTTCTAACAAAGAAAAGCCTGAATTTGCTTTATTTATATTGGTACAGACAAAAGGAATCCGTAGGGTGCTTCTTCATGGAAAACACAATAGAAGTGGGAAGAAACAGGTTGTTTGGTACTTGGCAGGTTACGCCCATCTCTGGCAGCTGTGTTTGAACTTGGAGCTGTGAGGTCATGGCACCAGCATGATCTGGTAAATGATCTGGTAAAAAGGGTACCAGCATGATCTGGGAAATTTCACCCAGGAGTTCCTAGAGAAGAGAAGCAGTTTCCCTGCCTTAAAGGCTCAAACAAATGTCCATGTTTCACAAACGGCTTCCAACATCTACCCTTGTAGGTAGGACATATTTTCTGCCTCCTTGTCCTTGAGAACAAACCCAGGAAGTTTCAGTAGCAGGTTTCTGGGCACAGTGAGGTCAAGAAAGATCAAATGGAACACACACAGGGAAATGGAAAATCACCATGCTTTCCTCCTCTGCTCAGATCTCCCGAGGTGGAAGTATTATGAGTGGCCTAATCATAAGACTTTAAATAAAGTGCATATTGGATTATTAAAAATACAGGGCATTCCATTTGCAATACTCAGTCCCATTGGAGGATTAGAATTTTATTGAGAAAAACAAAAACTTCCTACCAAAACAGAAAATACAACATATGATGCTTTATTTACCTCTTCTTCACCCTCTTGATGAGGAAGGATAGCTACCCTGGAGGTTAGTGCGGATGGATAAAGGCTTTATACTGGACAGATGCATTTAATCAGTCACATATACTCACAGCCCAGGAAAGAAGGATATCACATGGGTGCCCTTGGGAATAGATGATGAAGCAGCAGGTATATGGGGCAGGCTTTGTAGTAATAAGAAGGAGGGATGTTCTACAGAAGGATGCTACTGGCTTGTTTGAGTAATTTTGTATGCTGACATGGAACTGGAACCAAAGAATTTAGGGATAGATAGTCATTGTTCTGGTCCCCATGATAGGAAGATTGTTTGATTAGAGGACCTTATATACCAGAGCAGAGGAGGAATAGAACTGGTGATTACACCATTTAATACCCTTTTGATTTTACCAGATGTCAAAGTAACATTAATAACAAATCTCAATATCAGGTCTTGCTCCATAATGTAAATGGACCACAGAAAACATTGTGTAGTGTCTTTCCAGTAATTTAGAATGTATAGAATATGGAGTACAGGAAGAGAAAGGTCTGGATGAGGCAGAGAGAGAAGCAGGGATGAGAATGTAGAGTCTAAATGCTGTCCTGCAGAGTTCTTCCCTGTAAGAGTAAATGGAAGGTTTTAAACCATCTTAAATGGAGTGACATCATGAGATCTGGTTTTCATTTAGAAAGTCTCTTACTTTAATAAAGGGATGTTTGGGGTCGGTACAACCAGAGACAATGGACCTATTAGGAAGCTTTTAGAATTATGTAGGAGACTGAAATGTACCAAAAAAAATATTGAGAATAGAGAGGTGTAGAGGGATCTTAGAGTAAACAAATGGAAAAACTTTAGTTTTCAGGATTTAGCAACTAGATGAATAACTGTCTTTCACTTTAGTAGGAAAAACCAGGTAGACATAGTTCAGAAATGGATGTGACTATTCACAAAACTCCATAAATCAACCACATGGTAGGAGGTCAATAGTCATGTATTACAAAGTTAGACTTTTCCACTTCTTGTGCTTGTTAATATTAAAAAGCTTATAGCACAATGGAATCCATATCTAGGTAACAAGAATCAGTCAACAAACATTTTTGACGTATAAACTAGATAGACTAATCTCAAAGATTTTTTACTAGTTGGATATGTGGACACCAAGCTCATTCAGTATGTATCACACTGGTATTTTATACATATAAAATGATCAAAACAGGAAGTAATTTTTAAAAATATTTTAAAATGTATTTTAACAGTGGTACTTTCAAAACATAGAATTAGAAATGTCATCTTTTCATCTAGCAGTTGTGCTTCTAGAAATGTGTGCTTGGAAAGCAGCCATGGGAAAGTATGAATATTTGTGCATAGAATAATGCTTGGTTTTAACAGTGATAATGTAGTCATTGCCTATATTAATATCAAAATTTTTAGTTATACCTGGGCCTAGTAGTGCACACCTGTAATCCCAGTAGCTCTGGAGGCTGAGGCAAGAGGATCACAAGTTTAAGACTAGCCCCAGCAACTTATCAAGGCCCTAAGCAACTTAGGGAGACCTTGTATTAAAAAAATAAATAAAAAGAATTGGGGATGTAGCTCAGTGATAAAGTGCTTCTGTGCTCAATCCCCAGTAGCAATAAAAACTAAAATAAAATTGATTAGTTATATATATAACTGCACAATTACATAATAGAATATTATTCTGTCATCAAAAATAGAGCAAAAAATATTATATAAAAGGCAACAGACAATGTATTATCCATTAAAAGGCAGCCAATAGAAAAGTATTATAGCATAATTTTATCTCTCTATATCTCTAAGAAATTCTGAAAGTAATTACCCAGCAGACTTAACAGTGGTTTTTCCTGAGGATGTGGGATTGCAGGGTTACTTTTATTCCCCCTCTACCATTTGAAATTTTAGAATATAATGTGTATTCCTCTGGATTCTCTAGAGGAACAGAATCAATAGGATATACATAGAGATATAAGCAATTTATTATGGGACTTGGCTCAGGTGATTCTACAGGCTGATGATATGCCATCTGTCAACTGCAGACCTGGGAAAGCTGGTGGTAAAATATAATCTGAGTCCAACGACCAGAGAACCAGTGGAGACTGCTGGTGGAACTCAAAGTCCTGAGGCCAAAGGCCAGTAAAGGTGGGAGTGGGGTCAGGGCACTAATGTAATTCCAGAGTCTGAAGGTTCAAGGGTTCCAATGCCTGAGGGAAGGAGCAGATGGATGTCCTAGCTGAAGGGAAGAAGTAATTTTTTCTTCCTTGGGCCTTAAACATATTACATGGTAGCTCATATTAGTGAGACCAGGTCTTCTTTACTCAGACTACTGATTCTTCCAAAAAATACACTCATGGATACATTGAGAAATATTTAACCAGCTATCTGGACCTTACTTAGCCAAGTCAAATTGACACATAAAATCAACGATCACATTGAAATGACTTCTACTATTGTTTCATGAGTAGCTCTCTGGACAATATTTCTTTAGACAGAGAAAAATCATTCAGGACAAATGACAGAAACCTTTTTTCTATGGTTACATTATGACTCTTACCACTAAATTCTTTCCATTCCCCAGATGCTAGAATTAAAATTGAAATACCTGCCACTTTGAATGACTACTTAATGTTTATTATTCTAGCTTCAAATAATGATAAACTGTACAAAAGTATCTGACCATTTGAGAAAAATTCAAAGGCAGTAATTGCTTATTTCATCAAGGTAAAACATTCTCTCAATAACCCAAACTAAAAATTATGGAATTATCTTTCATTTCTTCTCGCTTCCTATATTAAATCAGTAACATGGTCATCAAAATTCTCCCATTCCTATTTTCACAGTAACCATTGGAAAATTTGTTCTACAAAGAATCAGACAGTAAATATTTTAGCACAACAGCATGTTCCTACCTTAAATTCACTTTACTAAGTGAAAGAAGTCAGACATAAAAGGCTATGTTACATAATTCCCTTTCTATGACATTCTGGGAAGAACAAAACTTTAGAAACAAAGCAGTGTAGTAGTTTCCAATGGTAAAGTAGTGGAGGGAGGACTTGACCATGAATGGGCAGCATTTGGGGACTTGAGGAGTGAGAAAAGTTTGTATGGAATTTTTTCTCATCACATGTATGAAAACTCAAATGAAAGTACATCATAGAGTGAATTTCACTGAACTTATTTTTTAAAAAATTCAAATTGTGCAGGGAGATGGAATACAGATTGTGACAAATCTAGCTACATTATAGATGAATCTCAAATCACGCCAAAAGAGATGGGGAAGAAAAATATGACCCAAGTAATTTTGGTAAACAGTTATATGACTGTTTATAGTTCAAAGCTATAGACAAAAGGAGTAACTAATAGTGTGCTCTATTATAGGGATTGGCAAACTTTTTCAGTAGAGAACCAGACAGTAAATGTATTAAGCTTTGGGGCCATAATGCTGGTGTTGCAACTATTAGACCTGGTTGTTGGAACACAGAAGCACATATAAACAATACACACACACACAAAAATGAGAATGGCTAAATTCCACTACAACTTTATTCATAGAAAAAATGTGTTGGGTCAGCTTTGACCTGTAAGCTGTAGATTAGTATTTCTGATAGAGTTGACACACTTATTTCTTATAGGGTTATGGGTTAGTATTTTCATACTAAGCTTGAGCTGATATGTAAACAAACTATAGATAATGAGATAATGAGGATTAAACTCTCAGTACATTCATATTTGACCTTAGGAAAAACCTTGAGTAGTGTTAACTGATTGTGCCAATTGCAGTTATACACAAACTTTTTGAGATTTATCCTCCACAAATCTTCAACTTATTTAAGCATTATATAAGTTTATACTTTACTACACAAAGACTTTCTTATCCAGAAACATTTCTTTTCCTTCTATTTTCCATATTAAAATATATTTCCTTACCTAAAGCCTTCTTATATCTCTTTGCTAGTTGTTGAACCCTTTTTTAAATTTACAAATTGAAACAATCCATATGAAATTTCTGAATTCATACAAATTACTCAACCTTAATAAGATGAAATACTTTATGACTTTTATAGTACTTTAATTGAAACCTTCTGTACTCTGTACATAGAATTATACCTGAATCTTAACTCTTAGTAACCTTGTTTTTAGTGGAGATACAGAAATAAAACATTCTTAAACCCTTTTCATTAACAAATTTATTAAAATACATTTAATGTCTAAATATATTACTTATGAAATTTAAGAAGTTAAGAGTACTTGGTTTTATATTTAGCAATTGATATTTTAGCACTTTAACATTGTAAGTTGGTCAAATGTCTCCTCTATCAAACACATTTTTAAAGATTAATTCCATTTATGTTAAATATAATTTACTCATTTTTAACTGTAAAAACCAAACTGAAATTCTAAAATAATGGATATTATACTGTAGACATTTTATAGAAACTAAAACTCTATTGTCTGACCCCCTAGAAAAACTTGTGAGTTAGTAATTTCAAAGACGTATTTACTCTTATCCATTTACCAAATTTAAATTGAAACTTTTTTTTAAATCATGTGAACTAAAATGTATTTGGATCCACTTCTCATTTAAATTTTGATTTATGAACACTCATTTATCTGTATGCCAATTTTGATACCATGGACATGATATATGCCCACAAGCACATATGTACACAAAACAATACAATATATAGGTGTGCACGCATACATAAAACAAACAGGAAACAAAAATCTTGTAGCTTTTTACAGGTAGATGTCCTCTGGTAGGAGACAATGGTACAGATGGTTATTAAGGTTTCTATTGGATTTAACTCATTAGAATTTAAGTAGCGCCTATCAGACATTTACATTATGACTTAAATATAGGGTAAGCCTGTACAGTTGGAAATGCTGGGTGTAAAGTCCTACAGCCTGGTGGACACTGAAATCAAAGGTTCAGGTGGCTACTTGTTCTTGATGGCTATCAGATTTATTCCCAACATCACCATGTCTAGGTCCTACTTAGGATTTTGTAAAAAGAAGATTTTCCTAATGTATGTGAGAGCTAACCCTTGGAAAATTGGCCTTTGAACAAAAACAGAGCATAAAAACCTATATAGATAAAATAAGCCTGATTACAAAAATATATTAATTGAGGTGTGTAGGGTCAAATGTGAATTCACCATAAAACCATGAGCTCAAAAATATGGAAATTTTAAAAAATAGGAGTTGTTTTTAAAAAAGTGGCAAGGCCATAATTACTGTAGAAAATGAGCATGTGGAATATCTTTTTCAGATCAGAGTGCAGTTTTGAATAAGATTTAAGTCAGTCCAGATATTTTAAAAAATGTGAGTCCTGAAATCCTCAGGTAAATATCCTCAAGGTAAAGAAGACTTGTATATATGAGATCATTTCCTCCCTGTACTGTAGTGCTTAGAGAGAGACTTGTAAAGAAAACAACAACAGAGAAGATAGCCATTTAGGTCCCACAGCATCTTGAATTTAAAAGTGTCACCTTTTTCTTCTTTGGTCCCAACCCCTTTGGGATAATAGCCTCTGCAAAGGCAGAGAGAGATAGAGAGAGAGAGAGAGAGAGAGAGAGAGAGAGATAGATCTGATAGAAAGCTAAGGAGTAGAGAGACGAAGACCTCATGCACAAGGCATTTCAATCATTTTTTCCTTTTGTAAGATCCGTCTCTTAAAGTGTGGCGTTAAAGTTTATGTTGCCCCTGGAGACCCTTTTTCATTCCCCCAGTTGGTTATCAGGCCAGGTTTGGATGCAGAAAATGATAAGACAGCTCCTTCTCCAGTTGTGATTAGATCATCTCCCAGGCCTGGCAGCAGAAGTCTGTGGATCAAACTTATCCTAGTTTTACAGTATGCAGGGTAGTTGTGAATCTGGCATAACTACTGAGAATGAAGCTGCCATCTGAATCCATTTTTTAGGGACATCTCCCTAGATGAACTTTTGACTGTCAGCATATCTGTCTCCCACTACCTGTTTCTGCCAGATTTATTGCTGCGTCACCAATGAGAATGAACAAGGTCTCTATTTGCTGCATGCTAAACACCTACCTGGAGGGTTCAGACTCAGGGATGATGACGGATCCCATCCTGCCACTATTCCACTCTTCCAAATGTGATGACCCACGAATAAAACAACCTATGGAGGGGTATATTCCTCTGCTCTGTGGGCTAACAGAACTCCGGTGGTAAGGAGGACATCTAGTGGTTGTTAGTCTTAAAGCCCCTTTCCCAGAGGAGTTTATAAAAGGGGAATTGAAAAGGCCCCACTTTTTGTAGCCAAAGAAACCAGCAGCGGAGCACAGAAAAAAACAAAAACAACAGAGAGGATCCTTACAGGTTTGTAAGGGCTTAATATATGAACAAAGGGAACCTAGGCATTTCCTTATGAATGATTCCATGTAAAATGTCTCAATGGCTAGAGTCTGATCAGCAAGCGGAATGCTCAGGAGGAGCAAGTGCAGAAGAGTGCTGTTTGGCTCATATGGAGTAGAAAGTTTCTGGGGCATTCATGCAGTACGACTTGATCAACCAGTCACCATAAGATACCCTATTAGTGCTGTTGCAGGAGGAGGTCTGGGAAGAAACCTCTGAGACTCACCTGAGAATAGCTCCGGCAAGAATCTTGCAGTTGTTTCAACCTTAGTTCAGCTCTCCTCACATCAAAAGGCAAACTGGGATTAGGGGTGCTTGTG
>JAJEJO010000575.1:1021779-1036800 GCA_020662805.1 Glaucomys volans | reverse complement strand
AGAAAGGTGCACCTCAGAAAGATATGAGGTGAAGAGGTGCTTACCTTGGTAATGATCCTGGCCAAGCCCCCAGTTGATACTGGTCTTGAAAATCAGTATTGAGTTCTGGTTCCCTTGGTGTTGGATTTAAACATCTGAGAAAAACTGGGGGAAGAGTAGAAGGTAAATATTTAAGAAACAAAACAGAGAGAGAGAGAAAGACTCCTCTGGAGAGGAGGAAATCTAGAGCGGGTACCCATGGGTGTGGGGGTGTCTTGTGCCTTTATAGATTTTAGGTTTTCTTTCTTCTCATGCCACCTCCTCTCTTATCTTGCCCTTGTGACCAAAAGGCAGGAAACAAGCCACCCAGTGGGTAATTGTGTACATTAGAAAACATGATCTTTCTCCTCCGCCAGAGCTATTAGCCACCGTTTCATGGGGAAGTAGTATGTACCCATTTCTTTTCTTTGATAATCAGCTACCTGTCCTTTGCCCTGGTCACACATACACATGTCTTGGTTCTGTCCATTAAGACACTAGAAATATTGCCCCAACCTAGTGATTCTAGAACAGTTTGTGATGTTATAAAGAAGTAACTAAAATAAATAAATAAATAAACAAATGAACAAACATAGAGACCAAGACCTATTGAAAGGGCACAAAAGACAACTTGAGCAAAGTTCCCATCCCCCAAATTAGGGCTATCTAAAAACAAAAAACATAACCATAGTATTGGATTGTAACCCAAATAATGAAATAAACAGTCATGCTGATATAAATAACAGATTGAATAAATGTATTTTTTAAGTAGAGGAAAAAACCTTCATTTTAAAAGAAATTCCAATTAAAAATGAACAAGGAATGAGGACAATAGAAAATCATAATTAGAATACCACATGAAAAATTGTCTTTTGCAGAATCCAGGAATGGGTACTAAAATTGGTAAGTAAAAGTTGAAGCAGAAATAGGATTTTGCATCATCATTGTCTGTCATGGTTTAGGTACGTGGTTTCCCCACCTCAGGTCCAGAGCAATAAGTCAGCCACCTATGAACTAAGACCTCTGAACCCATGAGCCAAAATGAACTTTCCTCCTTTAATTGTTCTTGTAAAGTCTTTTGGTCACGGCAATGAGAAAGCTAGCTGAAACACTATCTTGGCTCACTCAGGAGTGACTTATAAACAAGAGAAATTTATTTCATACAATTGTTGGGGCTTAGAAATTCAAGATAAAGGTGCTGGCAAATTCAGTGTTTGCTGAGGGCCTGCTTTTAGAGGAAGCAGCATGTAACTTCACATGACTGAGTGGGTGAGTCCTCTGAGTCCTCTCTGAAGTCCACTTTGTAAGGAACCTAATTCCATTATTGAGGGTACCACCCTCATGAACTAATCACCTCCTCATAGCCCCAATCCCTAATACCATCACCTTGAATATCAGGATTCAGCATATAAATTTGGGGAGAGCAAATATTCAATTCATGGAAATCACAAGTTATCTCTCTAAAATATTCAGTATTCACAATGAGAAATTTATGATGGAGAAACCTGGCAGACACCAGGTGAACAGGGCTAATATCACAAGTAAAAAGATTTATCAACATGATCAGGTACATTAAAAAATGCACATCACTTCTGAGATATTATTTTTAATAACGTATAGACTAATATGATGAAGAAAAAATCTAAAAAATCCAAAAGGAGTAAATTTCTACAAAACAACTCATTCTTTAATAGTTTCAAGGTCATAAAGGGCAAAAACTGAGGAATCATCTCAAATTGGAAGAGACTTAGGAGGCATGGCAACTGTATGTGATGTGGGATCTTAGATTGGATGCTGGAACTAATAAATAAATAAGTAAATAAGTGAAAAACTGGTGAAATCCAGATAAATGCTATAATTCCACTAATGCCACTGCACCAAGGTTAATTTCGTAGATTTGTTCATTCCCCCACTTTTGCCATGGTCAAGAGAGATGTTGGCATAAGGGTAAACTGGTTGAAAAAGTATATGGGAACTCTGTGCTTTAATTTTTTACAAACTTCTGTTCATCTAAAATTATCTCAATTTTTTTAAATGTTGGGGGGGGGGGCAAAAGTTCATTCAGTGTATGCCAACTTTATCCTAAATATAAGATTAAATGCTAGGTTATTAAAACCTATTACACTGATTTATGCATGCTTATTCAGTGGAGATAATATGGTTCTTCTAGATACAATTTGTAATTATGGGCTCTAGGTAAGAGGATGGCATTTGACAACTGCCAATAGGGTCCATTTCTGAAGAATTATATATATAGAAAAACATCAATAATTCTCCATGGCATAGCTTGGAGAAGGATTCAAGGACTCTGTGAGCAGCCTCACATTTGACTTGGCACTCAACCTAGCTCACACCAACATTAGTGTGGAAGGTTCTGTGCTAGGTGAACACATTCCATGGATTTTAATACCATGGATCTTCACATCCTTTACATACGGATCCTAAAATGTTTACAAGATATTAGTTACAAAATACTGAGAAGACTAATGGGCAGACAAAAGTTGGAGGATCATAACTGAAATATTCCAGGACATCAACTCCAGTGGCAAATAACTAGAAACATTGACTTTGGAGTAGATGCTAGCAGAATGTCTAAACTAGACAAACAGAAGTAGTCACATCCCAGTGGTAAGACTCCTTGCCTCTCAAGAAACCAGCATGGATTCATATGACTCAATATGTCTCCCACTCTTTCCTGCTGTTCCTGCAGGACATTTGAATTTTCTAAAAACACATAAATCATTTAGAATTAGAACAGAATGAGAATAAGGAAATCTAAAATACCTAAAACATATACCAAAAAAAGAAAAAGCCTAAAAGAAGCCAAAGAGATTACTCATACTGGAAAAAAATGAGTGGCTATTACTTTATACTCAGAGGTATGGTCTTTTGTAGGAAATGAAAGTTAAATTTTACATGCACATCTGAAAAGTAATCACTCAATTGGTGACCTTATAGTCTGTGCTTACTTTTATGTACTGTTAGACCAAAGATTCCGTGGTAGCTGGCACTTCATCTTTTCATTTTATCACCATACGTCTAGCATGTTAATGATGTTTAAAACATTGTTACATGAACAAAGAAAGGAGGGAATGAATAATGAATAATAGAGTTCGTACCCTGGCTCGAGACTTACAGAGGCAGACAGATATGTAAATAAATAATTAAAATAATCTTTACTAAAGAATGTGAAGCTATCCAACCAGTTCTACCTTTAGGAAGCTAACAAGACTTCAGAGAGTACTGTAGATCTTGAAGGATTAGTAGGTGTTTGTCGAGGATCTTCTGAACTAGAGAAAAATTTGAAAACTTTCTTGAGGTTAAAACAGTTTATTTTTACTTCTTAATGTTTTCTCTGAGTCCCAGGACAGACACAGGCATTTAGGAAATACACTGATTTGATTCCAGTTTTGGTTTAGAATCCATTAGTCTAAAAATTGCCATTGCCTAAAACATATTTCCAACTAATGTTAGACAAATGCTTTTTTTTTTTAAGCTAATTTTATCACTATTGTTGGTCTTTTACAGTGAGTGAGGTTTATTTATGAAATTACTTAACACAGGATCATATCAAATAATGATCATGGATGATCATGCAAGTAAATTGGTCTCTTTTTTGTTTTAAATATAAAAAAATTTAATAATAATACCATTCACCAATGCCTTAATTTCAACTCTCTCAGCAAATCTTCTATGTTCCTCATTTGAATCTCTCTACCTACTTTATTAAAATGTGATTGTATCTTTGTAATAATTATTGAGTTTTAAATGTTATATAGAAGATTAATTTGATGTGTTTTATCCCTTCTTTGAATCTTATTCTCATTATATCAAAAATATAATACAGACAGAGAGAACTTCAACTGGAGACATACTAATCACAATTGGATCAGATTTCTTTAAGATTTTTGTATGAAATTATAGAATCATAAAATCCAAATTATATTTCAAGAGACAATCTTAGAAAGCATCTCCTTAGTTCTTTTTTTTTACCTGTAAATTTTATTAAACTTGAACTTGCATTGTACCAAAAAATTGTATCTTAAATGCCTTGGTTAGAATTATTATTTTTAGTTCAGTGTTTTTAAGGGCAGCATTATTGTGTATGATAGTTGACATGCTCATAAAACTAACCATCTTAAAATATAAAATTCAATGGGTTTTAGTAGATTGAGAAATTTGTGGAGCCATCACCAATATCTAATTTTAAAACAATTCATCAACCCAAAAATAAATCCCATAATCATTATAATCAAACTCATTCCCACCCCAGCTCCTAGCAACCTGATGTACTCTCCATCTCCTGATGTTTGGAGTAGAGAAGGAAAGTAGCAAGTCCCAGAGACAGGAACAAGCTGAGAACACAGAGGCTGGTAATGTCTCCCTCTTGTTATAAACTTCATCTTCGAGTCACAACTTCAGCATCACAGTACCACATGGAAGATACTGATAATTTTTAAAACTATCTGACAAACTGAAAAGCCCCTGTGGGATTTTTATGACTCTGGCCCCCCACCCCAGTGAACATTTTGAAAACAACTATTTTGTTTTTGACAAAAAATTGTCAAAGTATTATGAATTAAATTTTAAATTATGCAAGATTCTTTCTTAATTTGCAAGAAACATGGTAATTGCTAACTTGTAATTTTGACAGATAATTTTAGGCACTGAATAAACTTAATTCACATTTTAAGCATGAAGAAAGGAAATACATAACTATAAAACTTTAAAAATACTTGTGAAGTATTTCTGAACATGAAAAATAAAAGTCATTGTTACTAATAATATGGACAACTGAAGAATGACTTAATTCCTTTAAATTTTTCAACCTCAAAAAAGCAAAAGCCTGACTCTTATTCAAAAGTTAGAAATAATTATATTCATGCTAAATATTCTATTTATCCTCTTTTATAAAATTGAGGTATGGGAAAATTGGAAAAGCAACAAATTATTCATGCCATCAAATGTTATTATAGTATAGCATATGGAACTGGGTACTCTGAGCAAAAGTAATAACATTGTATCATATCTGCCAGTAAATTTCAAAAAGACCATTTGAAGCTACAGAGGCTATTTTTGTAAACACTGATTTTAGCAACTTAGACCCTTTTAAAACTGTGTGTGTGGGTGTGTGTGTGTGCCAGATTGTAAGTTAAAAAAAAATAGGAAAAGACACATGCTTATATTGAAAGCAATGTCATTAGATATGACAAATTAATTATCCAAATGAGTATTTGCCCAAAGAATCGTTTCATGCCAGTTTTATACATATGCATGTATATATAGCCAAATATTTTCAAATTTAATCTAGGAAATATATTATTTGCCAAGACTTTTTACTCAAATCCACAAAGAATAATCCCTTTTTTTTGCTAAACAGCTTTTTCTTTACAATAAAGAACATGGTACCCTTAGAAATGCTGTTCACAATGTGCTTTCAAGCAAAATTAAAGTGTTAGAATTATATCACTGAACTCTAAAGTCCTATGTCAGGAAGATGGATCGACATGTGAACACTATGTGTAGACTGCCTCAACTTTGATTTCCTTGGGTAGGAACCTTAAGGAAACAACAGGGATTCCTGTGCTCTTGATTCTGTCTCTGACTTCTCCCAAGGCCTTGCTGCACAGATTATTTGTGTTTTATCTGGTACATTTCCCACTCAAAAACACACAAGTCTCTTTCATTTTAAAAATTTCAGTGTCTGAAATTCTGTTCAACACACTTCCTATGTCTATATCAAAGTTCTTGGAAATATTAGGGCACTTTCCTTTGACTTATTATACCCCATTGAGACAGAGACTGCTAGCTGCCTACCCAGTATTCACATCCTGCCCTTTGTATCGAACTGGAGCCCATCAGTGGGACCAGTTAAAAATCTTTACTTCGATTTTTTCTGGCAGCTAGGGAGTTCAAACAATCTTAAATGGTATTGAGGCAGACTTCAAAAAAAGTGTCTTAAAAGGGGTTAGATTCTTCAAATGTACCCTCTTGCCATTAGTTCCTTCTTCCTCCTGGGTGTAGATGTAGTCCCCAGAGCTTCAGCAACCATTTTGGACAATAAAAAAAGAACCATTCAGGACAGGGCTAGGGCTAACTAGAGGGGAGTAGAAAGATAAAAGAGCCTGAGAGTCAGATGATTCTTCTTAAAAGAAAAACTGGACAAATTAAATCAAGAGAGTTCAATTCAACCAAGAGATTCATGAATCAGCCAGTTCTTGGAACCAGAGATGATTTAGAAAGCCTTCCCCTTGCAACATGTTGTGAAAAGCATGTGTGGAAAAGATGAAATTGATGTACAAAAAATGAAAATGAGATACAGAAAAAGCTGTGTTGGTTCCAGCTAGGCATTTGCCTTATTTGAACATGGTTTGAACAGTTGGCCCCTGTTATTGACTAAAGCTCAGGGGCTATGATTGACCAATATTCAGCTATTTGTTACAAGGGCAAATCCCTAAGCAAAGTTTTTAACTTGTTTACACACTACAGTTCTTTACATAAGGAGACTCTCTGGCTAGTTTAGTTTCACTGAACACTATGGAGTTCTATACCATTTCTGAAATGACTTTTTCCTGATTTCTTCCATGAAAGACAGAAAAAAAAGTCTACTTTTTTAATAATATTTTGCTTTTTTAAATTACCAAGCTAAGTAAAATTAGATATTATTTAAAGCTTTGAACTTTAATTTTAAAATACAAATAATATTTTGACACAATATAATTCAGTGAACATATCACATTAATTTTAATTAGTTGAACTTTCATATACATGCTTATATGTGAAAAAATATAAAAAAGGGTTTATAGAAATTTGGTTGTTTTTGATTTTTATGAATTCTAATAAGCTTAGATTTTTCAGATAAAAAGAATTATTTACTATTTATTTTAAAGTCTAAAAGTCAAAAAGAAATCATAGAATTTTGAAACTTTTTTTATTTGTCCTAATTATTTGCACATGACAATAGAATGCATTTTGACATACCATACATAAACAGAGTATAACTTCTCCTCCTTCTGCTTGTACATGTTGTAGAAACACACCAGTTGTGTAATCATATATGTACATAGGGTAATAATGTCCAATTCATTCTAACATACTCCTACCCCATACTCCTTCCCTTCCCTCACCCTCCTCCTCCTAATCCAAAGTACCTCTCTTTTTCCCTAACCCCTCCCAGCTTATTGTGTGAATTAGCATCCACATGTCAGAGAAAACATTCGGCCTTTGTTTTGGGGGATTGGCTTAACTGGAAGTTGACATTAAAGTGTACCGCAACCATTAATGGTAAAATTTCATCAAAGAGAGAATTTTTTTAAAATTTTACTTACACAGAAATCATTATTCTTATTTGAGTTAAACCTAATCTTTATTTAATTGCCAAATCCAAAGTTCAAGTCTTGAGCATTATTTTATCCAACCCACCAGTAATGTGAAACAGCCGACTTCTTCCCACTTTTTGAAACACTCTCTTCACTTGTCCTCAACACAATCTCTGGGGTGTCCTTCTATCTTATGGGAGAGCCTAATACTTTTCTGGAAACTGGTTATCTTTCTTCCAAATTAAAAGAGTGTCCCAGAGGTCCTTTGATCTCTTTCTTTGATAACCTTCTGTTCCCAAAATAATGTCATTTAGTCTTAGTCTTAAAATCTAGTTGCATCTAGTTGCAGATGACTCAAAATGTATACCTCTAACCCAAAACCTGTCTGCTAAACTCCAGATTTTTCTGTGTGACTCTCTAATAGTTGTTTTGAACTCATGGTGGTCTAGGCAGAATTCTTCATTCCAGCTGTAGCAGCAATGGCAAAACGCCATCCCATGCCCACCCTGAGAGCTTCTTGAGGTTTTCTACTTTGCAGTAAATGACAATCTATTCCCTATTCTTTATAGTTGCGCAGGCCAAAACATTGGAGTAATTCATGACACTTGTCTTCCTCCCACCTTATGTTAGCAAATTTTATTGGCTCTACGCTCAAAACAAATTTAGATACTAGACCCCCATCAGCACCTCTACCACTGTTGGGCAGCCATCATCATTATTTATTAGGACTACTGCAATAGTCACCTAACCAGGCTCTCTGCCACTGTTCTTCCCCCTTCTGATCTGTTGTCAACATAGCAGCTAGAGTGACATTCTAACTATAAGTCATATCATGTTATGCTTCTGCTTAAACTATCCAAAGCCATGAGAGCTTCACTCAAAGGAACAGTCAGACTCATTCATTAATTTCCTACTTACAGAGCACCCTGACCAAGCTCCTAACCCACCTCCTCTCCAGTTCCTTCTCCCCATGTTTGCCCCTTTACTCACTCTTGTTTCAGATCAAAATCCAAACCTCTTACCATGGTGTGTAATGCTAAGTTTGCCTTCCAGCAATTTCTCCTCCCTCACTTAGAACCTGCCATACTGATTTTCTTGCTCGTGCTCATACAAAAACATGTGCCACCTGCTGCTGCCTCTGCCTGGACTCCCTGTCCCCAGACAGTTGCACATCTTGCCCCAATTCCTTCAGGTCACTTCTTAATCGGCAGTTAATCAACAAAGTCTTTCTTCATCATCCCATGCAAAACCACTATCCCTCTTCTCATGTCTGTGGTAATTAATGCCATCTGAATAGGTGTTCATCTGTTCATTTCTTCTTCCTCCCCTTTAGGTTCCTGGAGTCTGAAAGAACTTTCCTTAGGATGTAGTGCTTCTGATGTGACCTGAGTAGAAGTGGATCATGAAAAGTGGGAAGAAGCACATTCTCCACAGCAGGATCAGAAAGTATAAAGCCCTGCTTCTGGAAAAGGCAGACACAGGAAATGTGTACTGCAGAGGAGCCTGTAAGTTGTGTTAAGGATTTTTCAACTTATTCCAGGCCCAATGCAAGATTTAAGGAGTAGTATGATATGATTAGAATTTCCTTTTGAGAAAATGCCTTTGGTGATCTCAAGATGAGACTGAATTTAAACCAAGGAAGGAAAACCAGTGAGAGACTCTTGTTATGGCAGATGTAGGTTCAGTGTAGGGGATACTGACTAAAACTTGTCTTCCATAGTATCCACTGTGAATCTCTTGCAGCCCCTTCTCCCAGAAAATTCTCCTCTTACTTGTATTGAGATAGTCATGTTTTTACTTGATATTTATAATATCTTAGATGCGTTTAAGTCCGGAGTTCATTTTTCCACGTCTATGGGAATTTTAAGTTTCTTCTTTGGGATTCAATGAAAAATTAGCTATACCTGGTGAAGTGATTTTAATCATCAGCTGAAATTTTGTACGTGGGGAGCAGATGGGGAATTTGTCCTAGAATGCTTTCAAGAGCAAGTCCTGCTGTTGTAAAGAGTAACTGGTGCAAATATAGAAGAAAAATGTAGCATATGCTTCAAATGGTATGCATTTTTCTGTGAATGCATTTGTGTTTGAAATCCATGAAGAGGATGGTTTTCTTACAGGATAATGATGTCCACAAGATGGATCTCTAATGGGATATTCCTGTGGCACAATAAATACTTGTAAATGTTTCCAATCATCTTTTTCCTACAAATGAAAGTGACAGAATAATACCATATGTCCTTGATAATTCTAACCCGAGTGCTTTTAACTGGCAGCGCCTCCTGTAATACGTACAGATTGCTGCTTTCAACCTCAAGTGTGCTGCTTTCAGCCTTCTGAATTTGACCTTCGTCTGTCATTTTTTAAAACTGTGAAAATGCCTTACAGAACATCTGGGAGAACTAGTTTATAGTAAATACATCAGTAACTACTTTGGTATACTATTTTAAATGGTTAGAAGATTAGCAAGTGATAGTAAGTCTATGCTATTTTGATTTCTCAAATAGACTGATTTAATTTTTGCCTTACATTATTTTATCATGTAAAATTGTAACTACACACAAAATTCCTCTTTTGCATAATAGATCAGGCATGAAGAATTCTGGAAAATTCAATACTCTGGAAATTTTTTGCCAGGCATACATAGACTTTGATTCTATCCTTAAAGAGGAAACTTAAAATTCGTATAATCATGGAAAGGTTAACTGTGGGCTTAAACTTACTGTATGTTTTACCAGTTTGTGACAAGTTTGACCTTAACATAGTTGCCTTAACTGCTAAACTACACTGATTAAAGTTTAGTACTTTTGGAAGACACAAAATTAAAAAAAAAAAAAATGAAGGCTGAGTGTTCTCCAAAGGGAGAGGAAGAGTGTGCACACACACTCAACTGCCCATGTAGAGTTATATACTCAAAAGTTACCTGCTTTCACTATAATAGCTGTCAGACAAAAATTCATTGGAAAAATGTGTTCTGAAGATTAAGTGGTTGAGAGTTTTCCAAAAGATAAATGAAATGATCTATGAAAAGTTGCACAGTGCTCAGTAAATGTCAAATGTATTCTTCCTTCCTATTCCGTCCCACTCCCTACTGCTCTCTCATCCTTCATTCATGGATGTGGCCACAGTTAAATAATTCTGTATACAAAATAGAAAAATAGAAATATTTTATATTGAAGAAAGCACCTCAAACATGGTTTTCAAAAATAACCCTCCATATAAAATAGTGTACAGATCTTATTCCCTATAAATAACATAAAGGTTTCTGATCACTGCTCATTTTTATATAAATCGTAATTATTACATTGGGCCTCCATATCAAGGTATCACATACACAGAGTTTTGAATATGCAATCCTGATCCTGATTTTTTTCAATTGTGAAAAACATTATTTGATGAAGTATATTACTAAATACATTGCTAGACAGAAAGGCAGGATACAAATGTCACGAATGTGTTAATTCTTTGTCCTCCAAGCACTCATTCTAATTCTCAATATTTTTTTTTGTACCTTATGATCTCTGGTGTCCTTATAGAACAAGACAGGA
Source organism: Glaucomys volans (assembly GCA_020662805.1). Taxonomy (NCBI): domain Eukaryota; kingdom Metazoa; phylum Chordata; class Mammalia; order Rodentia; family Sciuridae; genus Glaucomys; species Glaucomys volans. The sequence goes on along the minus strand of JAJEJO010000575.1, from coordinate 1,025,918 downwards.
TCTTGAACCTCTCATATGTTCTTGTATTAGTCAGGGATGGGAACATGATATAAATTGAGTGATTACCATCACCTGCTGGCAATTAGACCTTGAGTGTCTGAGTTATGTGTTAGATTGTCCCAGCCACTAGCCACATTAGTGGTGGTGTACTGGCTTGATTGACTCTGTTGTGTGACCTAGACTGATCTGCATATTTGCTCAACTCTACCTCTGTTTTAACCTGCCTAATTGCTTTGTCTTACTCCCCAAACTCTAACACTCCAAGTGAGTCATGGTGGTGCCTTTTTGTTCCCCCCATACCCTCCTTTTTCATCCCTCTTTTTTTTCCTAAAAGATAACCATATCTGATAACTGATGTTTGGAACTGTCTTAACCCATTTTGGGTTGCTGTAACAAAAAACCTGAGATTGGGTAATTCAGAAAAGAAAATAATTTTATTTGGGTTATGTTCCTGGGGCATAAAAGTGCAAAAGTGAGGCAGCAGTACCTAGTGAGGTCTTCTTTCAGTACCATGACATAGTGGAGGTTAGTTCATGGTGAGACAGAGCAAGTACACTAGCTCTGGTCTCTCTTCCTCTTCTTTTAGTGCCAACATGAGGACCCCACCTCATGACCTGGAATAATTATCTCCAAAAGGCCCCACCTCCACATACCATTGACATGAATTTGGAGACTAAATTTTTAACACATGAACTTTGTGGGGCACATTCAAACCATAGCAAGAAGTAAGACCCTTGATGAAGAAATTGGGAGCTAGGATGGAGTTGGCACTTAAGAAACTCTAAAAAATTTTAGAAGGTTGGGCAGAGACTTTTGAGAGTCTTGACAACTCTATGCACTGATTGGAAGATTGCAGTCATTGTTATAAGTCCATGAAAAGAATAATCATGTTTGTCTTTGGTTCTTGAGAACCAGATCATGTATATATTGAAGCTTTATTTTTTAAGAAAATTAGGAAAACTACTAGGGAGTTAAAGTGTGATGACTACTTTTCATGGTCTTTGATAAATTCCTACATGAAAGAGATGAGAGTTTTGATACTGGAAACCAAAATTAGAGGAAAAAAGATAAGTTGCTTAGAGAAACTCTATTTTTGACTACTATTCAGTTGCCCAATCCTGAAGGGAAAAGCAGTTGTCTCCTGCAAGTGAAAGCACTTGCTCAGAGAAGGGGTAAGGACATTGGGCTGCGACTATTGCTCCGGAGAATATTGCTGTTCCCTGTCCTCCATACTGGCCTCTGTTAATTATCTCCTATTAATTAGAAAAAAAATGTCTAATTACTGACTTTGACAAGGAGCTGCTCAGACAGCCTTCAGGGAGAGAGGATTTTAATGGGACTTTTATCCCCAGCTTATTTCAAAATGCTCCAAGTGGCAATCACAAAAGCCATGGTCTCAATCTTTATCATGAACCAGAAATTGATAGGACATACTATGCTACCTCCCACCCCCACAAGCTTTCTTTAAAAAAAAAATTACCTAAGGTTACTCTGACCCTGCCCTGGCTTAAGTCAATAAGATATGTTACATTCCTCATCAAAAAATCTGTTATCTGCAGTTATTGTGGGGGACTCCTCCAATAAGAACACAAATTACCCTAGAGGAGGGACTTTTATGACCTTTATATAGACCAAAGATTCCAGGACTCAGGAAGACAGGATAATTAAAAGCAAAAAGACCCACCATAAAATTGGTGAGAGCAAGTTCCAATTAGAACCAGTCAGCTCAGACCAACATACCCTGGAGTTGCCTTTAGATCTTTAGCATGCATTCATAATAGTAAAATCCACACATCCCCACCCACCCTATGGATTTTACTTGGGTACCTGTGGTTAGACCATGCCTACTAGGGACTTAAAAAACTGACACAATCCTATTGTCAGTCAAAAGCTGAGAGATGGCTGGTCAGGGGTTGGAGTTCGGTGGGTGCAGACCGCGGGCAAGCAGAGGCAGGCTGGGAGGGCTCCTGCAGACAGACGGCAAGAAGAAAAGTTGTCTGTAAAGAGGACCATATTTTGAGCCATAATGGAACATGCAGTTGGTGAGCCAATGAGAGACCATATCACACGTGTGATAGAGGACATTCCCAAGGCTAAGACATGTACAGTGATTGGAGGCTCTGGATTCCTGGGACGGCACATGGTGGAGCAGTTGCTGGCAAGGGGCTACACTGTCAATATATTCGATATCCAGCAAGGATTTGATAATCCCCGGGTGCAGTTCTTTCTGGGTGACCTCTGCAGCCAACAGGACCTGTACCCAGCTCTGAAAGGTGTAAGCACAGTTTTCCACTGTGCATCACCCCCACCATCTAGTAACAACAAGGAGCTCTTTTATAGAGTGAATTTCATTGGCACCAAGAATGTCATTGAAACTTGCAAAAAGGCTGGGGTTCAGAAACTCATTTTGACCAGCAGTGCCAGTGTCATCTTTGAGGGCAGTGACATCAAAAATGGAACCGAAGACCTTCCTTATGCCATGAAACCCATAGACTACTACACAGAGACAAAGATCTTACAGGAGAGAGAAGTTCTGGATGCCAATGATCCTGAGAGGAATTTCTTAACCACAGCCATCCGCCCTCATGGCATTTTCCGCCCAAGGGATCCCCAGTTGGTACCCATCCTCATTGAGGCAGCCAAGAAGGGCAAGATGAAGTTCATGATTGGAAATGGGAAGAACTTGGTAGACTTCACCTTCGTGGAGAATGTTGTCCATGGACACATCCTGACTGCAGAGCACCTCTCCCAAGATGCAGCCCTGGGTGGGAAGGCATTTCACATCACCAACGATGAACCCATCCCTTTCTGGACGTTCCTGTCCAGCATCCTGACAGGCCTTAATTATGAGGCCCCCAAATACCACATCCCCTACTGGGTAGCCTACTACCTGGCCCTTCTGCTGTCCCTGCTGGTGATGGTGATCAGTCCCATCATCCAGTTGCAGCCCACTTTCACACCAATGCGGGTTGCCCTGGCTGGCACCTTCCACTACTACAGCTGTGAGAAAGCCAAAAAGGTCATGGGCTACCAGCCACTGGTCACCATGGATGACGCCATGGAGAGGACCATACAGAGCTTTCACCACCTGCGGAAGGTCAAGTGAGGCACCCTGGAGCCTGGGCCATCTCACTGAATGACCTGGCCAGTAACTTTCTCCCCTGTGTGCTGATGAACTAATATCCTTTGAATGAGTTTCTTCTGAGCTTAAGACTCTTCTTTCTAGTTAGATGAGAGCATGCCCTGCCCCCTCCATGTCTATGAGGGTGACAAGAACAGCAGACATTCCTCCCTTCACAGCATTGTATTTGAATTTTTAAAACAGGCAGCTTCATATTATATTGTTTTGTTCTCCTTCTATGTCTCCATATCTTTCTCTACCCCCCCCACAGTCCCCACTCAAGGTTCTTTATCACAAAGACCACCCTGAAATCAGCCATTTCATTCTAGTATTCTAGTACATGATCAAGGAAACTGGAAGAAACAGTCCATTTGCTAATTGAGGATGAGAAAGCAAAATATTTACCATGCAAACCAGCACTAGAGTAGAAGCCACCAGACTGTTCAAGGAATAATATCCTAGAAGAAAAGCAGCATTTGTAAAAACATGAATGAAACTTCAAACATGCATTTCATATCAACACAGTTTGGAGCAAAAGTTGAGGGGCATAAATGACTATAATCCCTGCCATCCTTGGGGTGGCGGGGGTGCTGCTGGTGGTTTACCTCCTTCCATGTTGTCTTTCAGGGACTCTTCCAGCCCACCTACAATGTTTTTTCATGAAGCATTTTCTTTTGCCAACCGAGTCCTGTTGTTATTTTTAGTGACAGTGGTGGTCTGGCTCAGTGACATGCCATGTCAGCTGTTTAGCTCTTCTCTAACATGGGACATCAGGCTGGTTGACAGTGAACCAAAGAAAAGGGAGCCTTCTTAATCTCCTTGGAGTTTGGGCAGAAACTCCATGAGATGATGCAGAGAGGTCTGCATCCCTGTAGATCATATTCATCAAATCCATCAGGCCAACTTCAAAAGGGCATAGCACTTATAATAATCCAGGCTTTTCTTTCTTCTGATGATGTCTTGTTTACAGAACATAGTTTCCAACTAATTAAAATGTAATTTAAAGAAAAAAAAAAAA
>JAJEJO010000575.1:856707-1021379 GCA_020662805.1 Glaucomys volans | reverse complement strand
GTACCGAGAATGCAACAAGTTCCCAGGTAATGCTGCAGAAGACCTGGGATCCACACCTCGAGAATCATAGCACAAGAGGAACGAGGAAAACAATGAAACTGAGGCACTCCAATGGCTAGAACCTGACTTCAAGACTTTGAACCATCCAGATCTCTTGCTTTGGCTGCTGTCCTATGAAAATAAAGGGAAGTAAATAGCCTAGTAGTCTCTAAATTTTTAATAGAGCTCCGTTGCCAAACTTTAAACCCATGATTTCTTAGGCCTGATTGCAATCTCTAGGCTCCTTAACTCATGGCAATATGAAGTGGGCCTCTAAGCATCATAGCTCCCCAAGATGAGGGGTGGTACTCTCAATGCCTTTCTCAGAGGTGGATTTGGAGGAAAGAAGATGAGAAACGTCACATAAAGGCAAACCAGAGGTGATCAGAATGCAAACTAAGAACCCCAGGTCAGGGAGTGCTTTCCAGCAGGATAGCATATTTGCTATGAACCAGTTACCCCTATATGGTATCACTTCTTTTTCAAATGGAAGTTTTTATTTCAGTCATTCTTCTCTTCCTGCACTATTATTAGATATGTTGTATATAGATAGGTGTCCATTTAGCCAAAATTTAGTGAGCCATGAAAAATTATATTTGGACCCAATAAAAAGGAATGCCCTCACCCAGTATCTCACTCCCTGAAGAAATCCCTGTAATAACTGACTAATAAAACAAAATCATATTTAGTGTTTACTATACTACTGTTACTTCTACCATGACTCTTATTAGAGTTACTATTTCCACTACTACCAAAGATGATAATAATCAACATTTATTGTCTTATGATATGCCAACTACCTTCTGTGCTTTACATATATTAGCTCAATCCTACAAGGCAGCCACTATTACCCTTATTCTTCATATGGAAACCCAAATTATTCTTCATAATTTAAGAGTTATGTGTGGGTTGTACTGATAGAACCTATATTTCTCAGAATAAATATGTGAAATAAACCTTTGCTGAATAAATATATCAGTTTCACCCCCAAAATGCTTGAAATTACATGTTGCACCTGAGGCAAATACTAGCATATGAAGTCAATTCCATAGGCACAGTATATTCTGATAGGGGTATAGATAGGTGCTGCCCCTTGATCTGTAGGAGTCCTATAACACCTATCAATTTACTTGATTCACACAACTACTTCTGAAATAGCCCAAATGTATACACACACACACACACACACAAACACACACACACATACAGTGTATTTTCCTTATTTTCCTTTACCTTGTCTTGTTCTCAAGTTCCCATTAACATTGACAATAGGGGGAAAAAAACAGTATTGCCAACAAGGAACTAATGCAATCTTTTCTTGTTTAAAAGCCTCTTTTTAGTTCATTAATGTCCTCTGAGTAATTGCTCTATGTTTCAGAGTTTATTTCCCCTTCATCACCCTACTCCTAAGGTTCCTTTCTATTTTCCCATGATAACCTGAAGTATCAGGTAGTGTAAGTACCTTAAAGTGTAGTTAGAAAGAGCAGGTGAGATGTCAGAGCCTCTCTTCCCTCTGCACCAGCTCCTGAGGTACCAAGAGGTTTGTACCAGCTCCTCAGGTACCAAGAGGTTTGTACCAGCTCCTCAGGTGCTGAGAGATGTGTACTTCACAGACTGATCTAAGGCACTCTGAAGACTGGGTGACAGACTGGCTGACTCAACCCTCCTGGGCTCTTGCTGGTGCTGCTAATGCTCTGAGGTCTTCCCCGGGACCCAGTTGGGTGGTCCATCTTGCACCTCTCTGTCTCAGTCACTTTGTCTCTGGTTCTGCCCCACTTCAAGCCAGACCATTTCTAGTGGTCATTTTTATCTTACCACTTAAAAGCCATATCATGTGTGACCCTGTTATTTTGTGGTTACTGTAAGATATCTGCATCCTTTTTAGGCTACTGCACAAGCCTCTGGCTCCCTTGGGTTCACCGCAAAGAACGTCAGAGTTTCAGGTGTCCTCCCACCACTACCAAGGACAGCATGAGGACATCCAATCTGGATATGTCTGCATTGCTTTCCTCTTTCCTTGGTTCCTCACTTCCCCCAGTGTCAGAAGGACTTTCTACTTCTTCTCTGTTGGGACCTGCCCTGATATCATAACCTTCTTACAATTTACTAAATGTCTTATAGTAAAACACTCTGATATGAGTCATATGTAGGTGTCTTGATTACATGAAAGTATGAGAATTCCAAGAAAAGTTTTCTTTCTATAAAAATTGTGATATTCGAGGCAATTGTTTCACTGAATGCTCAAAACATGTCTAACTTGACATTGGAAGCTGAGCAAAGCCTTCTCTATGTTGGTGATGTCTACTCCTATCCTGAAACAACTGGATCCTGAGAGAAAGGCGGGGATCCAGGGAAATATAATTTATGAGGAATAAAAATAGATGTTATACTTAATACACCCCTGTCACAGAAACAAATCAAAGTCAGGCTGCACAATCAGGAAATTGAAATCTTGCCTCCCAGTCCTGACAAATAAATATGACTCCAGACTTGTCAGAATAGCCCAGTTAGGAACCCCTGCTCTTGGGCTCAGGTTCAATGGCCCAACCTCAGGAGAGGCCTTCTTGGCACTGCTGCCCTCACTTATGCACCTGTGCTGTTCTATCATAGCATTCATCCCAACTGCAGATAAAAATTATTTGGATTTCTGTACTCTCAGTCTCCTCCCCTAGATGGACAACTTCCTGAAGGCAGAGACTACCTTTGGGTTTTCTTTACTTTTCTTTTTTAAATTACTCTTTTGTAAGCAAAACTTCTCAATAACAACAGACATCATTACCTATGTACATGTATGATTGATTACATGAATGGTGTGAATCTACATCATGTACAACCATAGAAATGAAAAGTAGTTGTACCCCATTTGTATACAATCATTCAAAATGAAGTCTGTAAAAAGTTTTGAAAAATAATTGCATGTTAATATTTACCAGCAAATAAGTAATTTGTTGAAGAATAAGTGAAAATTTAGTATATAAAAACACACAGATATTATGTAACTAGTAGTAACAAATTGGAACCCACTATCTCATATTTGGGGAATAACAATTAATTATTAAGGGACAAAGTGAGAGGAAAAGAAAAGAGAAGAAGGAGAAAGAAAAGAAAAGGGGAAATACAAAGTCAAGAGGAACAGAAGAGTGTGGGGTTTCCCTCAGACCCAAAGAATAAATGACATTTTTGAGAAGCAGACCCACAGCAATCCTAAATATGCCCATGAATATAGCTGCATATTAAAACAGACTTGTGTTTGAAGAGTCTGACCTGTATATATGTGACCTGTGTTTGTAAGGGACATCTTTATTATTGGAATCTAAATATTGCTTGGAATTTTTTTTTTATTTCCTTCTGGATACTTCTTTATATTCCCACCTAATTCAAAACAGTTATTGTTATTTACACATACAATGAAGTCTGATGACTAAATTGCAGGCAAATCCAAGTTATTATGTCCAATAATTATGACATTTTTAAAGTTTATTCTAATATACAATTGTAGCAAGCTAAATATTTTAAAAGATTCGATATCAAATAAGAAATTCCAAAAGACTTGAGAAGACGGCAGAAGGGAGCTATGCAGTGAGTCCCCATCTCCTCAAAAGGAGGCAATGAAATGAAATGGAGGCATTTAAATGAAAATCAGAATTGAGAGGTGGGTGACAAAAAAAATGCTCTTAGACTCAATATTACAAAGTCTGAGACCTGGAGAGACTTGACTGGTTATCAGCGTAGAAAATAAGCAGAGTCCCCTAACCCTGAACTAGAACCAGGGTAGGGGAAGCGGGGAGGGGCAACCGAGGTGGGGGAAGAGAAAGAGAGAGGGAGCAGAAAAGCTTAGGCTTGCCCACTTAAAAACATGTGGAAAGGTAGACAAAATTTAAAGCAATGGGAACAGCCGTGTTCTTGAAGCAATTCAAAGAACTTAACAAAACTGTGAAAAGAAAGCTGCTTAGGGAGTGTGTAGTCATCTAGTGAAGCCCTCAGCCAACTAGTCACTCCCTTAAGTCAACATAGTCTCTCTCCACACCCAGATAGATGCAAATTAAACCAGAGAGAAGTCCCTTCGATGGGACTTTCTAAGAATCCATCTAGAAAGAACTTCTGGAGGAATCACTACTAGCCTAGCTGAAAATGAAAATCGCTAAACCCCCATCCCTCACCATAAACAAGGGGAATGTGGTGCTGCTGACCTGTGTGGGGAAGTGTGCCTAACCCAGGGCTCTGCTCAGCCTTCTTGTAGCCTCAGTAGAGGTGGAAAGCTCTGTGCAGCCTCCACAGGGCCCAGGAAAAGACAAGCAGCAAGACAGCTTTGGCCCCAGAAGAGGAAAGCAGATCCATAAGGAACATACCAGCCCTGACGATTGATATTGAGGGGGGCATTGTGGGAAGTCTATAGGCTGTCCCCCAATCATGTGAGGAAAGCTGCTTGACTATCCAGTGACAAAGATCTTGTTGCTAAATGGTAGAACCATTCAGGCAGAAAGACTCTAGGAGCAGTTGCATAAGTACCCCAGGAAACTTAAGCAAAAGGTGTCCACAATCATAGTCAGAGGGAGGTCAGTTAAGGTGGAAAATTACTAGCTCCCACCCTGAGCTGTGGCTTCAACTGTGAAAGGGCATTTTTTGGACACTGGCTGGATCCTGCATCAATCATAGTCAGCAGAGAGAATCAGAACCCACCATCCCACCATTCACAGCCTGGGGCAGTAGAAATTAGAATCCAGCTGAATCACCTTGTAAGCAAAAATAACCAACAGGGTTTTGGCACCTTAATGAAAATACAAATAACCAGGACTGAAGCAGACCTCAAACTGATCAACATGCTCTCCTTTATTCTGCAATGCAGTCAATCAATCAGGAATGGGAGGGCTCATTTTCTGGGTTACAGGTTACAGAAGGAGTTTGGATTTTATAGGTTATAATGAGGGTGAATTAATTATTGAAGACTGAGGCAGAATATGTTGATTTAGGCAGTCAGGAAAGATGTTGTAAAAAGTCCAAAACTCTTTGTCACTGGGAAAAGTTCAGAACTCAGAACTTGGTGTTCTGCTTATTTTCCTTCCTCTGGGACCCTTGTTGCCTAGAGCTTCACTACTTGCTTTTCTCCTTCCAGGACTCATGGGCAATGAGAAAGGGTAAAAGTTCAGGGCCCAGCATTTCAGTATCCACCTCCTCCCTTCAGGACCCAGGTGGTTGGTAATGTTTGCTTTTGATGGAGATACTGGGGATGAACCCAGGAAAGGGTGAGCATTTGCTTTCTCCCTCCGAGGGCCATTGTTACTGGGAAAGGATTTACTGGGAGAGGTTTAATGTTTGTCTTATTTCCCTCCCTCTTCCTGAGCCGCAGTGTCTTTCCATTTCTCCCATGGGCTGTCTTGTAGGAATATTATTTCCCATAACCCTTCACACCTGACTCCCTTTACTACAGTACCCTAGAGAGCAGCATTGCCCAGGAATGCTTCTATATCACAGAACAGCCATGAAAAATCCACAACCAGGAGACCTGTGCTTACAGAGGGCCATCAAATACTTCACCACCACAAAAAGGGTCCTGTAGAGGGAAGCAGGTACACAATGACCCACAGAAATCACAGACATTCCAGAGCTTACATCCTGAATTTCTGCACACAATAGAAACAATTGAGATACAATACTGTACCCTCTGAGCAGTAAATAGCAGGCCCTGGAGCTGACAAACCAGAACTGGATGGTGGGAGGTCCGTAGCAACTCTGGAGGGATACACAGCCAAAGAATGATGGACATCTGCTTAATGCCCAAACCCCAGTGAAATCCAAAACAAAATTCAACAAGAATTTTCTTCACCTTGGCAATGTTTATTATAAATAACTGAAAAGTCATCTTTAATCATATATATTATCTTTAACTTCTTGATACCCTAATAGCCCTAAGAGCCAATAGTTGTGTCTTCAACTCATTTGGATATATATATATATTTTTTTTTAGGCTTAAAGCATTAATTGGAATCAATCTTTCTATCTGTTTCCCAAGCTCCTCTTACTCCCTGTTTGTCTTCTTACATCCTATGCTTTTACCTCAAATATCCACCATCCATCCATTTCTCCTTTCTATCTTGGTTTGTATTATTCTTTTCTATCTTTTCTCTTTTGTATCTTGTTTTTATTCTTCCTTCCTTGTTCCCTCTCTTTTTGTTGAATCTTTCTTCTTCCCCTCTTTTAGCATCATTTAAAGTTATAGCAATTTTACTAAATTTAATAAGTCATTTTTGACTTATTTCAGAGCTATACTAAGGTTTATACCTGGATTTGAGGAACTGTGGAGAATAATCACAACACGGTTTTTGTTTTTCACAAGGTTGAATAGCATGAAGCTTGACTCTAAAGAGATTGTAGTAAACAGAGTTCAATGGCACCTCTCAAAGTGATTCTGATACTGGGAGCAGCAGAGGCCACACATTGAATTGGAGTATCAATATCTAGATATTTGCTCAACTCAGGATTCTTAAGAAGCTTACAAAGTAGCCTCTTGCTTAAAAGAAGCGATAACTATTCTAATAGGTGGGTATACATACAAGCAATATAAAATAGAAAAGATACAAACCACTACAAATAGCCTATAATGCTTTAACAACTGACTCCATAGACACCACAATGGAGGAAATATCAGAGAAAGAATTTAGAAAGTTCACAGTCAAAATGTTCTATAAGATTAAAGAAGACATAAGGAGAGGAATTAGAAAATACAGGAAGTGAAAGATTATTGCAAAAAAGAGATAGAGATTTTGAAAAGTCCCAGAAATAAAAGACTCAATAAGTAAAATTAAACCTTCAATGGCAAGTATCACCAATAGTTTATACCATTTTGAAGACAGATTTTTAGGCCTCAAAGACAAAGTATATAATCTACCCAAATTGAACCATGAGGATATAAAAATCTTAAACAGATATATATCAAATAATGAAATTGAACAGTGATCAAAAGCTTTCCAACAAGGAGAAGCCCAGGACCAGAGTCTCAGCATAATTCTACCAGATCTTTAAAGAAGAACTAATACCAATGCTCCTCAAATTATTCCATGAACTAGAAAAGGAGGGAACAATACTAAACTTATTCTACTTAACAAATATCACCCTGATACCAAAACCAGACAAAGACATATTGAGGAAAGAATACTTCAGGTCAATATCCTTGATGAAAATAAATGCAAAACTTCTTAATCAAATATTGGCAAACACCATACAAAAACATTTTTAAAAGATAGTGCAGCATGATCAAGTGGGTTTCACTCCAGGGATGCAAGTTTAGTTCAACATACAGAAATCAATGTATGTAATTCACCACATAAATAGACTTAAGGACAAGAATCATATGATTACCTTGATAGGTGCAGAAAAAGCATCTGACAGATTACAGCACCCATTCACGTTTAAAACACTAAAAAAATTGAAGATAGCAGGAATTTGCCTCAACATTGTAAAGGCTATATATGACAAACCCAAGATCAACATTAATTCTGAATGGAGAAAAACTGAATGCATTTTCTTTAAAAACAGGAATGAGACAAGGATGCCCACTTTCACCACTCCTATTCAACATAGTCCTTGACACTATTCAGAGCAATTAGGCAAGAGAAGAATATTAAATGTATCTGCATAGAAAAGGAAGAGCTCAAATTATATATTTGCTGAAGACATAATCCTATACTTAGAAGCCCCAAGAAACTCCACCAGGAGAATTTTAGAGCCAATAAATGAATTCAGTAATGTAGCAGGATACAAGATCAACCCATAAATCAATTGCATTGCTATACTCCAATAATGAATCTGCTGAAAGAGAAATTAGGAAATCTATCCCATTCACAATCCCATTTCACATTTAAAAAATGCTTGGGAATCAATCTAATAAAAAAGTGTAGGACCTCTATAATTAAGTGAATAGAACAACTAAAGAAAGAAATTGAAGAAGACCTTAAAAGATGGAATGACCTCCCATATTCTTGGATAGGCAGAATAAATATTGTCAAAAGAGCCATTATACCAAAAATTCTATACAGACTCACTGCAATCCCTTTCAAAATACCAATGACATCCTTCACAGATCTAGACAAAGTAGTGCTGAAATTCATTTGGAAAAATCAGTGACCCAGAATAGACAAAGCAATCTTTAGCAAGAAGAGCAAAACTGGAGGCATCACAATACCAGACCTCAGACTATACTGTACAGCTGAAGTAACTAAAACAGTATGGTACCTGCATCAACACAGACAGGAAGACCAATGGAATAGAATAGAAGATTCAGAGATGAACCTACATTACACAGTTATATGATATTAAACAAAGAGGTCAAAAATATGTTGGAGAAAAGATAGCCTTTTTAATAAAAGGTACTGGGAAAACTAGGAATATATATGAGAAAAATGAAAACTGACCCCTATCTCTTATCCTACTCAAAAGTCAACTCAAAGTAGATCAAAAATTAGTAATTAGACCAGAAACTCTGCAACTGCTACACAAAAATATAGGCCCAATACTGGCATGTTAGCATAGGAACCAACTTCCTTAACAAGACTTCCAAAGCACAAGAAATGAAATAAAAAATCAATAAGTGGGATGTCATCAAATTAAAAAGCTTATGCAAAGCAAGGAAAACACAATTAAGAGCATGAAATGAAGAGAGCCTTCAGAAAGGGAGATCTTTGCCATCTGCTCCTGAGATAGGGCATTAATATCCAGAATACATAAAGAACTAAAAAAACACCAAAATAAACGAACAAACAAAACCAGAACAATAAACAACCCAATTGATAAATAAGCAAAATCCCTAAGCAGACACTTCTCAAATGTTAAAATACGAATGGTCAAAAGTATTTGAAAAAAATGCTCAGTGTCTCTTGTAATTAGTGAAATGCAAATCAAAACTACACTGAGATTTCATCTCACTCCAGTCAGAATGGCAATTATCAAGAATACAAGTAATAATAAGTATTGGTGAGGATGAGGGGGGGAAAGGTACACTCATACATTGTTGGAGGGACAACAAATGGGTGCAACTACTCTGGAAAGCAATATGGAGATTCCTCAAGAAACTAGGAATGGAACCATGGTATGACTCAGTTATCCCACTCCTCAGTATATATCCAAAAGATTTAAACTCATAATCCTACAGTGATACAGCCACATCATGTTTACAACAGCATAACTCACAATAGCCAAACTATGGAAACAAAGTAGGTGCCCTTCAACAGATACATGGATAAAGAAAATGTGGTATATATGGACTATGGAGTATTACTCAGCCATATGGAAAAATGAAATTATGGCATTTGCTGGTAAATGGATGGAAGGAGAGACTAAGCAAAATAAGCCAGTCCCAAAAAGGAAAATGACAATGTTTTCTCTGATATGATAAAGATAATCCAAAACAAGGTGAGAGGAGAAAGAGAGAGGGGGAGAGGAGAAAGAGACAGGGGGAGAGGAGAAAGAGAAAGAGGGAGAGAAGGGATTAGAGGAGCGGGAAAGGAAAAAAAGGGAGTGAGAATCTGGTCAATAGAGAGGAAGGATTAGGAGAGTAAAGTTGGTTGAGAGGGAGGAAGCAGGGATGGGAAGAGGGAAGAACAGAGGAATGAATCTGACCAAACTTTCATAGTTACATACATGAATATAGCATAGTGAATCCTAACATTGAGAATATTCACAATATTCACAAAACTATAAATAAATTGCAGAAAAATCACTAGAGGAGAGGATGAAGTGGGGTGGGTGGGGTTGCTGGGGACTTAATTAGCCATAATTTTGGGATTATGTCAAATGTGTCCTAATGTTTTATGTAACTAAAAGGAATCAACTAAAATTAATAAAAAACAATAAATAAGAAATCCCAAGGAACTTCACTTGATTTCTATTAGAAAATACTGTGGCTCATAAAAATATTGAAGTTTGCCTCACGAATCATTCATTCTTCCTTGAGCTCACTTCAAGTAATTTAAATCAGAACATTGTTGTTTCTTAAAAATTGAGATACTCCATTACCCTTTTATACAGTTTAATATTTTACGTGCTTTTTAAAAATGTCTATTGCTGTTTTCACTTTTAAATATGTCATTTTCATCATATTCAAAACGTCTACGATAAAGACTTCATTTGGTTATAATAGTTTCTTTCCCCTTTTCTCAATTTCAAAATGAATAGGTACTTTTATCTTACGTAGCTTGCACCATGAAATTACAAAATGAGTAATTATTCTCCTCCTGTAGGTATTTTTTTGAATTTTTAACCATAATTAAAAGATTACTGGCTTTATTTCTATAAGCCATCCACTCTGAGGACTTAATTATAAAAGTGAAAGCATAATGCACATGCCATTAAACCTTACTGATAAGAAAATGAGCACAGAAAAGACTTAGTATGATAGGATCTTTATAGAGCTGTTCTTTTATGTGGTTATTCTTTTGCACATAATTTTGCTCAAACCATCTTATTCAATTTTGTTGTCAGCCATTAGATTGCTGAATTTTCTGTTTGGCCACTAGAGGTCTGCCAGAACTCACTTGAGAACATGCTGGCCCAAAGTCCTGGAGTTGGCCTGAACACACCCATCATTCCTCCATCCTTTCATTGATTCCTTAACTCACTCCGTGTTTATTTTTTTTACTGATGTGTGCTATTCACAAAGAAGCAGGGAGTTGTGAGTTCTGTCTTTCTCCTTCCTGGTCTCTAAGACTCTCCACCTCCCACCTCCTTGTGCCCTCGTCTATCAGGCATCTCCTTCTTTTCTTGGTCTTCAACTTCTGCCTCCTTATTTGCCTCATCCCACCCTAGCATTTCAACCTACTAATTAAGTCACACATCCTAAGATCTTTCTTCATGCTGATCTTTCTCTGGCTACCACTCTCAGTCTCTCCACCCTCTCACAGACGAACTCTCAACAGAATTATCAGTTCTTTCTCTCTCTCACCTCCTGTCTTCTTCTCACGGCACTTGGACTCTTGAAGCTGCCCTCAGGAAACAATGGCATCCTTGATACCTTCTCTCTTTCTCCTCGGATCTAGATCTAATTGTTTGAGTCCTGAGGAGCTAATTCCTCAGTGGCTCTAGATTCTGACCACCTTCTTCCTGGCCTCACCTTCATCCAGGTCCTAATCATTTCTCATCCATTTAATACCCAAAACCTACAACTGACCTCTGAGGTACTAATTGTGTTTCCCTCCAATGCTTTCTCTTCCTCTGCCAGAATGATCTTTTGAAAGCACAAATCTAAATGTGCACCAACCCTTCAACATTCCTTGCATTTTCAGGAAAAGCCCAAATCCCTAGTAGAGTATAAAAACTGCAGTTGTCACAGGCCTCGGTTTACCCCCCTGCACCTGTGTCCACCTTTTCTTCTCCCAGGCCTCCAGACCCTCCCCCTTGCCCCCGTTCCTTTGATTACCATTGATTTTTGTACCCATTCTTCTTTTCTGTGTTGAATCTCATCCTTTAGAGTATTTTTTCAAGGGTCTATGGGTAATAAATAGTCTCTGTATATCTGGAAATGGCTTCATTTCATTCTCATTTTCGAATGATAACTGATGGGAATCAAATGCCAGCCTGGCAGACATATTTCCACATTCCTTTGAAGATAGGATGCTCATGTTTCTAGCTTGTCTCATTGTTAATGAGAATGCTGCTGTTACTCTTGTTATTCTTTTATAAATGTTATTTTTCCTCTCTGCTTGCTTTTTTCAATTTTCAGTTTCTCTTTTTTGCTCTGTAGTTTCATTTTTATGTCTGTGTGATTTTAGTTTTACTGATGAAAATGTGTTGGGATTTTTAATTCCAAAAAAACTCTAGACACCTTATTTCTGGTAAAGTCAGAACTTTTACCTTTCCTCCCATTCTTTCTAGTCTCTCTTCCTTTTACTCTAACTAAATATCTGCACAAGTTGATCACTTTATCCTACCTGTCTGTCACTCCCTTGTTACAGGTTTTCATCTCTTTATCACTTACTCTGGTCTATTTCAAGTGAGCATCTCAAATCTATCTTCCAATCCACTTTATGTTTTGCTCAGCTATTTCTGTTCTATTGCTTAGGCTCAACTCTCTTCTTGGAGAGGTGAGCTAAGTTTTCCCTGAGTCAACACAACTCTGTGTACAGGCCAAGACATGATCATGTTATACATATTTTAATTATTCACTTTTTCCTATCTTTCCCATTTTAAACTCTTTTTTTGAGGGAAGACCTGTGTCTTATCTTTGTATTCTCTTCTACTTGATACTGTGCCTGTGGCATAAGGGGGAAACTACAAACACTGACAGAATGAGGAAGTGCTCCCCACCTTTTGCCTCAATGTACATACCTGTCTGGTGTTATTGATGCTCTCTTTTTTTCTCTACATTTCCTTATACTTCTTAGGCAATATACTGTGGGGGCTTAGACTCTATTTACTTTGTACACTATTATACAAGCAGTGGTTGGCACATAAGAAACCAAATATATCTGTAATGTATCTGTGTTTGCTTCATTATTTCCTTCATTAGCTTGAAGGAAACCCAAAGGAAGGTGTCTGTGATTTGAAGACATTTGCAATATTAGTAGAGTTGAGGTGACATTAAAGGATCTACATTTTAAAATCATAACTTTCTAACTCTTCTGCTGACAGCAATAAGTTAGGCCTTAGTTTTATATTTTCAGCAATTCTTTCATTCAAACCAGGCAGACTGACTTTTCATCTCAATGGGAGCAAAAGTAAGAATTCCAAATACCTGACATATATATTACTTCTAGTCAAAAAGGAGATATTTCAAAAAAGAAAGAATATAGATATTATTAGGAGACAATGCTTCTTTCCCATTCCTAATGTTTTCTTCTATATGAAAGAATATTTATTAGAGCAACACTAGGGCTCCTTTCTATGACCTCACCGCACATACCTCTGTCCCCACCTCAGCTGCTTTACCTCCCACCCACCTCCAAAAAAGAATAATTACTGGTGAATACATGCAGCTCCTTCGGATCTCTTTGTTTTGAGGAGTGGCCATTCTGTGGCACTGGTTCTGCTTCTGTTGGGAAAGATCTGCCATAGTTCAGAGATGTTTTGTAGGTGCACGTGTATAATTTGGGAGTTCAGTAGTAGGTACAATTACCTAATACTTCCCTACAGTCATAAGCATGTTCTTTTTCTTTTTTTCAACTGCTTCTTTCAGTACCATGGTATATTTTTCTCCTCTTCCTGCAAAAACAGCTTCATTTATGGATTGATTTAGACCTAGACCAACAGGAAAAGCTATTTGTCAGTGCCCTTTCAAAGATAACAACACATTTCAGCAGCAGGTAATAGTCCATGCTATGGTGACCCAAAGCATTTTGTGCCACTTTTATAAAACATCAATAGATACATCCATCATTCAACAAATATCCATGGGGCATCTATACTGTGCTAGACCTTGAACTTCTATAATTAAACAAAACAGCCCAAGTCCCTGTCTTTGCAAAACTATGCTCCAGTGCAATAGGATCAAAGAGACATAAAACTAATAAGTAGGTGGGTAATTCCAGCAACTCAGGAGCCTGATATTGTAGGATCATGAATGAAATGCCAACCTGGGAAACATAGAACCCATTTCAATAAATAAATAAATAATATTTTAAAAAAATAAAATTAATAGGTAAGTGCAATGAGGTGCAGGGAGGGGTATAAAGGAATTGGGAGTATCCAGTGGGGAAGAGGGGTAAG
The DNA here is from genome assembly GCA_020662805.1 of Glaucomys volans. Taxonomy (NCBI): domain Eukaryota; kingdom Metazoa; phylum Chordata; class Mammalia; order Rodentia; family Sciuridae; genus Glaucomys; species Glaucomys volans. The sequence goes on along the minus strand of JAJEJO010000575.1, from coordinate 1,007,648 downwards.
ATAGGGAATAAAGGGACAGTCTCATGGAAAACATACCATTTGAAACATTTGAGCCAAGAATTGAAAAAAGCAAAGGTATAGGTTGTAGAGATATCTGGGGGAAGACATCTCCACACTGAGGCACAAAGAGCAAGGAGGCCAGAGGTACGGGTGAGGGAGGAATGGAGGGCAAGAGAGGAAGCGTTCCTGTGATAACCAGTCCGGGATGCAGAGAGAGAAGTGGGTCCCACAGAACAGTGAAGGCTGTAGTAAGGATTTGCACTTTTGCTCAGAGTGATCTGGGCTACTGCTGCAGGGCTGAAGACAAGGAGAAACACTTCCACATGTTTTCAGAGGACTCCTCTTGCCACTGTGTTGAGACTGAACCTTGAGAGAGCAAGCATGATTCTAAAAGAACACTCCTTATGGATGACATTTGAAGTCTACCAAACAGAGACAATGCCTCTGATATTTTGTGAAATTCGGTTCAATTTAAATCTTAATACATTGTTCAGGAATGCTGGAAAATGCATCATTTTTCTCTTTCTGTAGTTTGTTATATAAAAAGCTGAAAGAAGATCCATCCTCTGAATAGGAACATATTAAAAGATTGTCTCTTTAATTTACATGCTAAGTCAAGTACTGCTTGAAAAATTAAGCTACAAATGATCATTCCAACAAAATTAGAAAATAAATCTTCACAGACATATCTTCAAGACTACCAACTTGCACATACTCTGCTATCTAAAGTAAGGCTGTGAAGGTACCAGTTTACCAAGATAAGCAACAGGATATTTGCCTAATAATTTTTATTTTTTTTTCTTAATTATTACTCAAATGTACAAAGTACAAGTCAAAAACAGCCTGTTTTCACAGGAACATTAAAATGCTCATTTTACTTGCTTTTTGCGTGAAGTTAACAAAATTAGAACATGGAGGAAAATAACCTATAGTCACAAATGTGTATAAATAGTGCAATCTTAGCTAACAAATGTTTCCCCATGACAGGTGCCATCCATGCCAATCCCACATATCATTTCCTTTTATATGCTGCCATTTTGTGTTTGAAGCATCAAAGCAAGGATGACCTTGCCTACTTCCTTCAGAGGCAAAGAAAACAAAGTGGATGTCAGCATCTCCTTGGAAGAACAGGAAAAATGTCAAGGACTTGCTTTTACAACATAATAATCTGGGATATTTTTTTTTCTTTTCATTCAGAGATTCTATTGTTTTTTCCACTACTATCTATAACAAAACAGGGAAATGAGGTTTTAAAAATCAATGTTAAGTGTAAACAAATCATTTGGGCTCCACTTGGCTCCCTAGTGTTTCATGTTTACTTTACAGATGTAACCTTTGCAGGCATTGGCCTATTTTGGTGTGATAAATAAAATTATCTGTAAAACTAGAGTATGGCGTCACCACAAACATGGTATGATGGAAACAAAGATATAACCAGTGCCCATTTATCCAGAATGACAGGAAAATGGATACTTGAGTTGTCTCATTAAGTAAGAATTATTGTACATAGATCACCCATTTTCCAAGACATGGAGTAAAAATAGAATGTACTTCAACTATAGTAAGTACAAGTTAATCCATTCAGTGCACAACAGTAACTATGCCATACTAGTAACTATGAATATCAGTTGCTATAATTTAGGAGTGGGAGGTATGCTAGATGGTGGGTTGAATTGATGCTAGCTTTCTAATTTGACCTGTAAGTTGTTAATTTCAACAAATTCTTGCCATATGATTACATCATTATTACTTGTCTCTTTCTCATAAAAGAGGTACAAATGTACATTTTATAAGCCCTACAATTTAAGCTTTTTAAATATTTTATTTCAGAGGAAAAAAGAAATAACCCTCTAATGATAATCTTCATACCGGAATAATAAAAAAAGGCATATGTTTTTCCAAAGTACTTCCACTTACTAATCATATAGTACAAGTAAGAATCATGCTTTAAAATATTCAAAAATCTTGATTGGAGTTGCAAAAAAAAATTATTTAAGCAGAATGCTCTTGTCCTGAGTTTGCTTTTTTTCTTGTAGCCAGCCTAAACCTAATCAAGAACATTGCATTGTAAATATAATAAATGTGAACGCAAAATATTCTGAAAATACTTCAATCTGCCTTTGGATACTGATCAGGAAACAACCTATGCTTTTTGAATCCAAATATCAATCTCATCTTTTATGCATATTAAAGTTTCAAACTCTGTTTTCTTTATGGAGTGATGTTTTGATAGGAACTCAAAGCTCTCTGATTTTACTAACTCCAAAGCAACAAAAACCTGTTCTTTTTCTACCTTTGAAGGGACTTTCTAGGAATACTTTCTAGGAATGCAGGCATTGTGTGTTGAGGTTCAGCCTAGAGAGGGAGTGTAGTTACTTAGAGTGGGAAGAAAAAGGCCAAGGAGATACAGGACCTGAAACATTCTACTCAGTATCTCAGGCATGCATTTGGGAAAAGCTCAGTGTTAGTCTGCAGTGGATGTCTCATCGCAATCCCTTCTGATCCCCTGAACAGCATTCCCCACCATGTGACTGCTGTGCTGCTAACAGCTAGAACCAGTGATTTTCTGAAGCTCATCCTGGGTACTGAAGTTATCTCCCTGAAAACATTGGGTAGTTTATAGTTTCCCCCACAGACTACAGTGGCAACCTGTAGCCAATGTCCAATTTGCATGAGGGTACAAACTTCAAACTCCTTTGCCTTAACATAAAACAAGTTCTGAAATGGTTTATGCTCAAGTTCTTCATAGGATCTGACTAAGTCTGGAGTCACTCCTGAAATCACACTATTGTTTGACTCCTTTCTGTCTCCATTCTGCTCCCCTACTTGATCACTTTTCCTCCTGGGATTACTCCTTTACAAATTGCTAGTACCTGAATCCTTAACCAAGACCTTACTTCTGAGAAAGCTTTATCTACAAGAAAGGCAAAGCTCAGAATATAAAAGTCACGACAATATCTAATCATAGACCAATTAGTTACCCAAATGCTATGGCTCAAATATGGCCCCCAAAAGATCACATATTGAAAACAACTTGGAACCCAATGTAGCGACCTTGAAAGATGGGATCTTTGGGAGGTGATAGGATTTTGAGGGTTCTACCCTTACAAATGCATCAATCCATTCATGGCTTAAGGGGTTATTGAGGGAAAGGTTTTGTTAGAAACGTGAATTCTCTCTGACTTGCTTGCTTTGTCTCATTATGCAATGTCCTCTGCCTTATTAGGATGCAGTAAAAAATCCCTTAGCAGAAGCAAAGCAGGTGCCAGTACCATACTCTTTCTAGCTTCTGGAACTATGAACAAATTAAGCCTCTGTTTGTCAGATATTTGTTACAGCAATGGAAAATAGATGAAAATACCAAGAAAGTAAATACATGCAGAAATGTGGGATCTATAAGTGGAGGTGACCTTCAGAATCAGGACCTAGAGCTGATAGATAGAATCCAAGAAGTCTAATGGCCACTATTAAAAAGAACTACAATTCAGGGGCAGAATTCCATTCTCCAGTAAACAATCCAAATAGTAAGGCAGAGCTTAAAAGTGGAAAGAATTTGGTAAGTTATAAGAATTGAGATCTGGGAAGTGGAACCAATACAGAGATATAGTTATATAAAAGGTGTGGGAAACTTTTTAATTCTTCCATGCCCTGTTTTTTTATTCCTTTATGCCCAGTCTCCCCATATTACCTTTGCTTGAATCAGGAAAATCCTGTTTAGTCTTTGAAAACAAAATCCTGATGTCCTCTTTTTTACAAGACCTTTTCAGTACCTGTAATACCAGAATAAACACTCCTTCCTCTCTGCCACCTCTACCATAGGTACAATGTTATTATAATTATCACCCAATAGTATTATTAATGCTTCCATTTTTCTCCCCTTATAGATCATCCCAACTCAGAATCTATCTTATTCATCATTTTATCTGTAGAACCTAGGTGATGCCTGAAGAATCCACCATGAATTGATAGGGATAGCTTCTAGAACCCATATTACCTCTCTCAGAGAAAGTTGAGAGGCTGAGTGGACATGCTGAAACAGATCAGATCCAAGATTGGCTGGATTCTGGGTTCAGAGCTAGTGGTTGGGGAGTAAGAGGCACACCTGAAGGTGGGGACAGGCAGTAGCTATTGTGTGGCAAAAAAACAAACTGGGTTGGGGAAGCATGTATTTTTGGTTTCATGCCTTCCATACCCCTAAATTAAGGAATTATAGGAATATCTTATTTTTTCTGTTATAAGATCAACTCTTTTTTAGAAAATAAAATTGTTTTAAAGACCTAAATATTAGGATACTATCAAGTAACCACATTTTAAAAATAGACTTTGTTTTTACAGGCTTAGGTTTGCAGCAAAATTGAGTGGAAGGTACAGAGATGTCCCCTAAGCCCCTCTACCCACATATGCATAGCTCCCCATGATCCTCATTCCCCATCAGAGTAGTACACTTATTATAAATGAGGACGCTACATCAACACATCATTAGCACCCAGAGTCCACAGTTTATGTTAGGGCTTACTCTTGGTGTACATTCTATGGATTTGGACAAATATATAATAACATGTATTCACCATTATAATATGCACGGTAGTTTCATTTCCCTAAAATTCCTCTATGCTTTGTGTTATCTTTTTTTTTTCATCTTTCTGTTTCAGTAGTTTGTTAATAATAATGCTTGTTTGATGGTTACAAAAATGAAATTCAAATTCAATTTGCCACCAAATTCTATTACAGAATTTATTGAAGAAATAAAATCCAATTGCCAATTTAAATAACAATTTTAAGTTATTGACAAATTTTATTCAGGACATCTCTTTCACTATAACTTTTAGGAAACAGATGTTTTGTGTATGTGTTAAGAATCCTATTTGTATTGAAACTCTTGATTAATGTGATTATAACTAGTTTATCAACTTATTTTTTAAAGGCCAATGAGTTGCATTTAGTCTATACCCTGTTTCAATATGTGTGGACACAAACATGATTACAGTTCACTCAGATTCTGCAACTCACTGAATTTTGAAAGGGTGGTAATATAAGACTAAGGACATGAAATATGTAATACATAACCCCTGACTCTGACTTGCTCCAAAATGGTGAAATTTGAAGTAATTGAAATTTAAAGAATATTCTGATGCAAAGGTCTTATCTAATCTGTGTTTAACCATTTACCCATGTTTCTTCCAACCAAAAGGGGATCCTGTTATCTTTCAACCTAAGTTCCACCTCTGAATATGGAAAGTGCCAGTAATTTTAAGTATTCCTATTCACCATGGCTAACCAATATTGCTCCTTCAGTTCATTTCTGGTGTTCAAATAGCTCCCAAGTTTGTTAATCCTTTGTCCTCCATGCCCTTAGGGTTTGGTCTTCATCTCTTCCATCACATTAATTTACACTAGTTTAGAGTTTCATTGTCTTTGTTTGGAGTTATTTCTGCAGCCTTATTCTTGCGTTTCTCACCTACAGCATTGTGGCAAAACCATCACCAAAATTCTCCTTCTAAAATATCACTTATGTTTGGGTGTATCCCCTGAAATACTCCCATGCTTCCTCATTGCCTATGGAATGGTCCATGTGCTTTGTCAGAGTAAGCAGGGTGCCACCTGTCTTGTAGTTGGTACTCTCACAGCAGAATAATTTGCTGGCCAAACTGAATTGGCGAACCATTCCATCCTCCTGGGCCTTGTTTACTCCCACAACCTAGATTACTCTACTCATTAGATTTCTGTTCATTCTTCAATGTTCTCTTCAAATGCCATCTTCTCCATTAAGTACTTTCTTTTCAGCTGCCTACTCATATTTCATTACACATTTCGCAGGCATCCTAAATTGTAATCATCTCAAATGTCAGGACTGTGTCTTATTCAATTTTGTCTTGATGGTCCTATACTTCAAACAGTATCTGGCCTAAGAAATATGTTCAATTAATATTTTTAATTAAAATGTTTTCCAAATCATCTGTCTTGGAAAATTGGAAGATTTGACTCTCAGTCTCCAGTCTGAGCCTCCCTAAATTTAAATTTCAATTGTCTCCAGGATGATCCAACTAAGATTTAAATGATCTTGTCATTTCAATTATTAAAATGTTTCTTTAACCTCCCTCTTATTATTCATTCAAGTTATTCAGTAAATATTCTTGGAAGACTTTTTATATGAAGGACACTGAGAATAAACACACCAGCAAAATGGACGTTGTCCCTGTCTTCATAGAAACTATAATACAAGGTCCAATTAACTCATACAACTTGCACACATGAAGTATGAATTATCCTAAATATGTAGGAGAAAGTACAAGGTGTATGAAAGAGAACAAGAAGAGATCTGAACCTTAACTGTTGGCCTTTCAGTACCCAGTGTCTGAAACATTAGCTGGATGGAGACAAATTCTTACAGGGATGTGAGCCAAGCAGAATTCTTCCTGCTCTGCTATTACTGCATCAAATGAATATCAGAATTGCTGCACAAAGGCCTCTTTGTCTTCAGTTTATATTTTCAGTTCATCAGAGTTTTTTTAAAAAAAGTTTTCAACACTTAAGTATACAGAGGAATGTATCTTCTGAGCAAAAAGTTCTTATGTTGTATGGGAACCCTGAAATCACCACTATAGAAACATATGGAGAAAATAGAGTAGAGGTAGAAGAGAGATAAATGATGAGAGAAGATAGAATGATACAAAACAAAAGGGAAAAATAAGGCAAGAAAAAATAAGTAAAATTATAAGAAGAAAATTAGGGTTACAGATATAAAAGAAAGTTTCTTCTATTTATCTCTGTACATGAAAAAGTTCTTACCCAGAAACTGGCATTTTTTTCATCTTTCTGCACCAATAATGAAGAATAAAATTAAATTCAGTGTTATGAAATCAATAAAGCAGACAGGATGCTTTTGTTCAAGATAGCCATGTCTTGGAATTTTCTGAAGGATCAGGCAAATATTTGATAAGTAGGTTTTGTAGGTCATGTACTCTCTATTGAAACTACCCTAGCCCATCACATATTGGGAAAGGTGCCCTGAAGAATACATATATAAAGGGCCTTGCTGTGCTCAAACGAAATTATATCTACAAAACAAGCCCCAACCTGTGCTGTTGTTTGTCAACCCTTTTTAAAGTAAATGTTCCACTGAATATTATTTCCATGTGCATATTTGGGCTACATGATGCATCTCTCACATGCATAAGTACATATTTTTTTTAAGGCTTAAATTTTGAATTCAAAATTATTTATAAAATGTAATGCACTTTTAACTATATTGTAATCATCATCCTTCAATTTTTCTAAGACAGTTTCTGATTCATATTCTAGTCTTTCCATTTTTATAATCTTCAAATTTTAGTAACCTATAATTAATTAATTAATTTTTATCATATTTTATAGTATTACCTCAATGCAAATAACAAGCTCTATATGTGTGTGTTATTTAAGCTAATCCCTCCTTTTCCACTATAATATAGTTCTGTGGCTCAGCTATTAATTAGTTGTAGAAATAGATACAGTCACCTAATTCTTCAAATTTACTGTTTTCATCACTGAGAATTGTGTCCAACAGAGAGGCCAGTATTGATATGGTTTCCTGTTCAAAAAAAATAAAAATTAAAATTAAAATTAAAAAGAAACACAATGTGGACATCACCAGAAGAATTATTTTAGTTGAAAATGTTTTTGTCATTTTTCCAGATAGATTTTAGGAGGAAAGTTCTTGGCACTTTATTGTCTGAAGAGGGGCAACACCTGGCCAATCATGACCTCAGGCTCTATCAGTTTTCCCACTTGAGGTTAATACGAATACTTTTCAGGTGACACGTTTTTCTTTCTCCCCAACTCAGTGTGCAATTTCCATGACCTAACCTTGGCCCTTGTGCTGATTTACATGAAGGACAGAAAGGTAAGGAAAGATGACTTCATGGTAATAAAGGTTAATGGATATTTACAGCATGAAAGTCAAAATTGTGCCTACTGAAAAGAGAAAGGGAGTTCTGTTTTCCTGTTTTCAGAGACAGGCACAGAGCCAAATTAATTTCTTCTAAAACTGAGGTATATATTACATGGTCATTAAGTCTGAACTCAGAAATGAAGTTGACAGCTAAATTACAGACAAAAGTCATTGTTAAGCACTGATCTCATAGCCTTTACTTGGGGATCCAGGTACGGTGCTATTTCAGCGTTTGATGTGTTAATCTGATCCTGCCAGCTCCGCCCAGGTGGAACTCCAGAGAAGCCTGAGAAATCAATGGAGGAATTGTGTACAGACAGGATTGAGGAGGAAGGAAAGCAGGACAGTGTTTAGGGCCCCTGGAAAGACAACAGACTTGAATTGGGGCTTTGATATTAACATCAATTAAGATTGACTCACATGACAGCCAACAACATTCTCATCCTGCATTTGTAGATTGACCTGTGTATCACAGCCACAAACTGACTGAGCACAGACAGCCTTTTCTTCAACGATGGCAAATAACTGGTTGATCAAGTTTAAAAAAAAATAGTATACAAACCAATGAGAGAATAGCACAGCCTGACAATTTGTAAGTTCAGCAACCAGACCAGTGTGTTTCTTTTATTTTATGATATTTTATTTATTTTTGAAACAAGGTCTCTTTTCTGCAGTTGCCCAGGCTGACCTTGAACTCCTGATCCTCCTGCCTCAGCCTCCCAAGAGACAGGGATTACAGGCGCCGCCTTGCCCTCTGTATTATTTTATGTTTATATTTCCTTTCTGCTTGCATTCTTACCAGAGTGTTGGTTAGAAAATAAAAATACAGGGAAATCCAACTAAATTTGAATTTTCAGGTAAACAATAAGAAATGTGATATATGTCTCCTGCAATATGTAAGACATAGTATGCTAAGGAATGATTCATTTCTTATCTGAAATTCAAATTTAACTAGGCATCCTGCATTTTATCTAGCACTTTTAATTCTTAGTCAAGCATGGAAAATGGAAAAGTGTGAGGTTTCAACTGGAAATATTAATTACTGAATGGACAAATTGTCACTAAAGCCTTCTGTGCTATAGCTGACCATAGATCAGATGAGATTCGTTTGTTGTTTCTTATACAGACATACATTCTAATTCAGAACAATTGGAGAAGTTCAGTCTGAGAGTAAAATATTTTTAAACAAATGATGCAATTTAAGGACAGAAATATTACAGAATCCAGTTTAATCACCAGGCACTTAAGAATAATTATTGAAAATATCAGCAAGATAAATTATCGTAGATGGCATGGTTGTTTATTTCAATTGAAGTTAAGATGATAGTGAGTTTTTCCCTTGAAGGCAATAGATAAATAACATTTAAAGTCCCATAGGGGTTGGAGAGTAGTGTAGAAAATAAGACATAATACAAGGGGATTAGACAAACATCAAAGACCAAACAATTTCTTCTTGAAATTAACAAAACATAATAATAACAAATGTAATAGTACTTAATATTTTATTGAAAGCTCTTATTTATACATTTGGGTTGCACATTTTGCCAAACATTTTATATGCCTCATCTCTATTTTTAATCCTCAGAGTATCCCTATGAAAAAGATATTACAACTTTCTCTATTGTATCAATAAAGAGAAGTCACACAAAAGCAGAATATGGGTTTCAATCTCCTTTTAACTAATATTGTAAAATTCCAAGCTCTTAGCTGGTACATATTATCAACCCTCTCATATGAAAGATCAATCTGACTTATATTTGAAAATAAGAAATAGGTTAGAATAAAATAAATGATAGCCAAAATTGGGAGTCTTAGAAACCAGAAGACATGTACAAGTACAGGAAATATAAAGAAGACAAATTAAGATCTGCCTTCTATTTTCTGCTTTAAATGAAGATTAGTCTGACCATAAGTTGACTAGATTCTCATACGAATCTCTTGTAAGGGAAAGGAAACTAAACTCTTCTTGCATAGTTTAAAATGCTCCCAAAGTGAATAAGACATGCTCTCCTAGTGGAGAACCACTGGTTTGGACAGATGCACAATTCTAACAGATACGAGTGATTCATTAGGCCGCCATATGTTGAGAATATCAATTGAGACATAGGGTTGAATGTGGAAGGAATGGCACTGTTGTCATTAATTACCACTCTGCAATTTGGGTGGCTACCAAATACTCACTGGGTATGGATAGAGCACATGTTAGGAAAACATTCTTTTGTAAAAATATAACACTTTATTAAAGTTGCTAATGGCTTAGTCAACCATACAGTGCAAGGGAGATAAAAAACTTGAATATCCAAAAGGATCAAGACAAGAAAGAAATAAACATCTATGCATAATAGGATACTATTTTACAAAGTGTGTATTTGCTTTGAAGTAAGAACTTCAGTGCCTTATATAATTCTTAACTTACAAATTTATAAAGCCACAAAATGGTATCCTTCCCAGCTGCTGCTAGATTCAAAATCAACTGAGAGAAAGTCATAGAGATCAGAGAAAGTGATATTAAAATATCATCTTGATTATAATAAATCTCTGATTAGGAGGTCTGACTTGTTTTCAACTTACAGCCACAATAAGCCTCCTCTATTTCATTCCTGAATTAAGAATCTACCAAAGTCCCCAGCCGGAATTGGCAGCTCTGGCCAATCACGGGCCTGGCACTGCAGGTTTATAGCACAGAAGATCAGAGCGTTCCTACCTTCTACGGGCAAACTGGATCCAAAAGTGAAAGAGAAGAGATGCGATAAAGTGGAAGATTCTAAGTTCCTTTTTCCAAGCTCACTAGTTGAACAAGCTGCTCCTTTTTCCTGAGAAGCAGTGAGTGAGGGGTTGGGAAAAGGCCAGATGGCATTACTTGAGCTGAAAAGGAACAGAGATTCTAAAACAAACAAGCAAACAAAAATTAAAGTTAAGCCTCAATTGCTGAAGTTGCTCAGTAAAAGTCCTGAAGACTTGGAAATTTTGGAGTCTAGATTTCATACTACTTTGAAGTTTGTGAAAATAACCTGAGTAGAAACACCTGAGGCCAGGCACAACTTTAAACTCTTTACATACAGTTCATAAATTCATTTACTCTCTGAGAGAGAATCTATTCTGATTCACATTTTACACTTGAGACTGAGACGCACAGCAGGTTAAGTGTAACACTCCATGTTTTTTTCTGGTAGTCATTCTACTAAAAGTTTTTGTTCCTTCCACTCATACAATCAGAGACAGGAGAAATTTTACACCCTTGGTTTTGTTTTGTTTTTTCCCTCACTGAGGCCTTAGGTTTCATTTGGTTCCTGTCCTCAATGCTCCATCCTATATAGAATGCAGGTTTAGAGAAAACCAAGTTGCCTCTTCCCCTGGTCTTCATATCCACTTTCCCCTAGATGATCCAACTGCTAAAATGCCCCTTAACAAGGAGGCTCTGTTTGCCTTCTTTCGAGTCCTTCTGTATTAGCTAACCTAACTTTTCTGTACTCTTTTACATGGTAGACATTTGTTCAAGTTACATACACATCTGTCCAGGGACAGAGAGAGAGAGAGAGAGAGAGAGAGAGAGAGAGAGAGAGAGAAATAGATGTAGGTAAAAAAGAGAGTACAACTGTTCATCAGTAGCCATAGGGACTGGTTCCAGGACCCCATGGATACCTAAATCTGCAGACGCTCTAATACCTTCTATAAAAAGGCACAGTATTTATATATAACCTATGTATATCCTCCTGTGCACTTGAAATCATCTCTAGATTATGTATTATACCTAATGTAAATAGTTGTTATACTGTATTGTTAGAGACTAACTACAAAGAAAGAAAGCCTGTACCTATTCGCTATGGATGCAATTTTTTTCTGAATATTTTTGATCAGCTATTGATTGAATCCAAGAATACAGAATCCCTGGATATGGAGGACTGACTACATTTTGGAAAAGGCACATAGGTAATATTTCATTAATTTATTCATTCATTCAATAAATATTTATTGGGCTTTTTGACTGACAGTGCTAAAGTCATTAATAAACAAAACAGTCCTGGCTTCCGGTCTCATAGACCTTATAATCCAGTGGAATGCAAATGAATAAGTAAATTTAAGTTGTGAAAGTGCAATGAGGAAAGAGACTGTGGTGGCAGAAACTAGACTGCAAGCTCCTTTGCATCTAGGGGGACCTGCAGTGTGTCTCATTTCCTTTGAAATCACTATCCAGCACTGCTCCTGGTATATAAATGCTTAAGAAATGAGTGAATTATCATGATGAATCTGGTGATGGCAAGTAGAGAACTAAGAGATTAAACTGAAGCAATGGAGTAGATGAGCGAGAAAGAGAACACAACGTTAAACAGAAACAATGCATATAACAGGAAATTATTGAATTATATTGCTTGTAATCCTTCCTTTCACCTTTCAGGAATGGGGGATTCCAAGGACAAGATTTTGTTGTGCTAAATTGGATGATGGATGGAAAAGTGAATAGAAAAAATGGAGGGAGATTAAATTATTTTCTGTAAGAAAAATGCTGTAGATAATCTGTGGGAGTGACAGAAAAGAGCTAGCACAAGAAGCAGCCAACAGGGGCAAAGGCAAAGAGGATTAAAGAGGAGCAGTGGTGGAGATACAGGGAGAAATGGGAAAGGTGTGACAGTGGTGTGGTGAATGGAACTTTGGGGAAAACACAAATGCATTTAAAGAGAATCTTTAGGAAAATGTTCTGGGTTAAGCGTGAGGTACTATATATAAATATAGTATATTCATATAAATATATATGTAAATATATACATATATACAAATATATATGTATATGGGTGTGTGTCTGTGTGTGTGTATGTATATATATTCTGTGTCCTTATGACATCTGCCACAAAATCTAAAATCTACATTATTTATTCAATGTCTTTGGAGATAACATTTTTTTCTCTCTCTCCTGAATCACTCTCACTGTGTTTGTGTGTGTGTGTGAGTGTGTTTGTGTGTGTGTGTGTATGTGTGTGTGTTAGATACAACAAGGCCAATTCTGTGCGAGATGAAGGGGGACCCAAGGAGGACACCTTTAGGTAGACAAGCAGAACTGTATGATGGAAAAAATAGCAGAAGGTTCAAAGAGTATTCTCTCCACCCTGCATCAGAAGGGAATGTATGTCAGTGGATATATATATTCCACGTTGCATAGTGGGTGTGGGGCAAAGCTATTGAGATGTAGATACCACGTCACTGAAGGTGAATTTGAACATCCTTTAACTTATGTAAAAGGATTTATGTCATCTGTCAGAAGTGTTGACTGTGAGTCAGGGATGTTGAAAAAGTCAGGGACAGCAACTTCTAATTATTAGCAACTCAAAAAGTCATCAGGGGATGAACTTTTAAAAGACTCGCTGAGTAATGGTGACTATTCATCTGAAATTAGTATGAACCACTTAGTGTCACTGTAGGTATGATATCCCTCATCAACTAGCAATCCTAGGAAAAGTACTGAGAAAGTGGTGGCTCAAGATTGGCTGTGAGAGGACAGGAAGAAAGGCTGGGCCTGGATGAGTGCTGTGGTCTGAATGTTTGTGTCTTCCCAAAATGCCTATGTTGAAACCTAATCTGCCTAGCGATAGTATTAAGAGGTGGTGCCTTTAGGATGTGATTAGCTCATGAGGATGGAGTGGTCATGAATGGGATCCTACCCTTAAAAATAGGTCCAAAGGAGCTTGTTTGTCCCTTCCACCATGTGAAGATACAGCTATAAGTTACCTTCTATGAGGAACCAGCTGTCACCACATATCATATGTGTTGGTTCCTTGACCTTGAGTTTCCTGGCATCTAGAACTATAGGAAATAAAGTTCTGTTGTTTATAAGTGGCCCTATCTATGACATTTTGTTATAGCAGGCTAAACAGACCAAGAAAGCCAGCTCTATTCTGGGTTAAAATGCACTAGAAAGATTGCCCACTGGGTGTGTGCGCCGCATGTCTACTCACAAGAGGAAAAAGAAGAGAGGAACGTATCAAGAGGCTATTCACCATTTCTGGAGACTGCTGTATTTATTTTATCAAAAAAATGGCATATCTGGGAGAAAATCAGTTTGGTGGAAGTTTGGGTATGCTTAATTAAATTTCTGACCCTATTTTTACCTAAATAAGTTGACTGTTTTAATGTCAGACCAACTTAAGTGGTTAGTTTTAAGAGAGGTTGAAAGTGGGAGCTGATCATGAGACAGATTCCTCCACCTCTTCTCTATTTTGATACTTAAATCTTTCTGTGTTTAGCAATTTTACAGTCAACTTTATTTATTAATAAAAGTATTAAACTTATTCAAAGTGGTATTAAATCTTGAAAAAATCTTAAAATGGAAAAAATCACTATTATTGTTCACTGTTTCATTTAACTATTATTGTATTTAAACCACCCCAAAATTCAGTGACTTAAAACAAAAAAAATTTATTTTGTTACGAAATATGCTGTTTGAATAGGTTAGATGGTGCCATCACCCAGCCTCAGCAGGGGTGACTCAAAGACCGGGACTGGGAATTATCTAGAGATCTGTTCACTTCCATGATTGGCAGTCGCTCTGTTACCTAGGACCTTAGCTGGATTCAACCAGAACACTTAGACATGGACAGGGGATGTGGCTCAGTGATAATGTGCTTGTCCAGCATGTGCAAGGCCCTGGGTTCCATTCCCATCACAAGAGAAAACTTTTTAAAAAGAAAGAAAGAAAACATATAGACATGACTTCTCTATGTGACTTGTGCTTCCTCACAGCATGGTGGCTAAACTGAGAAGGTGAGTATCCCAGAAGTAAGCAAGCCAGCTGGAGCAAGCCATATCACATTTTATGATTGAGCCTCAGAGGCATCACTTCCTGGCATTTTATTCACTGGGGCAGTCACATGTGTCCACCCAAACTCAAAGGACTTGAGTAGAGAAACAGACATACTGAGCCTCTTGTGCCACATTCTTTTCACCTAAGCACATAACAAAACCTGCTTAATGTCAAGGGAAAAATAGACTCTTTTATGGGAAAATGGTAATGTTCAACAGGAGTACCTGGTCCTTGGAATATTGCTTTGGCTATTATGGGAGAATACAGTTAGCCACATTTAACAAACCTCTTTTTTTTTTTTTTGTGGAACCAGGGATTGAACTCAGGGACACTCGGCCACTGAGCCACATCCCCGGCCCTATTTTGTATTTTATTTAGAGACAGGGTCTCACTGAGTTGCTTAGGGCCTCGCTAAGTTGCTGAGGCTGGCTTTGAACTCGCAATCCTCCTGACTCAGCCTCCCAAGTCGCTTGGATTACAGGCGTGCGCCACCACGCCCGGCTAACAAACTTCTTTTCAAAAAGAGTAAAGTATGAAAAGTAAGGTCTAATTTCATTTAGATATAGAATGAAGAAAATCTAAACCTTTCATAGGTAGGAGCAATGAAATAAATACTGTTACCTATCTTCAAAAACCAAATTTCCAGAGGTTTTGCGTCAATAGGAATTTTATTCCAGCAGTCAAAGGTAGAGTTTGACCCTACAATTTTATGGGTGCCTCTCAGAAGAGAATTTGAGGATGTAAGTAAAATTCTCTTCTGTTTGAAGCTTATTTTAGAAATAAGTAACAGATGAATCACTAAATAGCTTATGGTAATGTTTTTATTGACTCATGACTCACCATGTGCTTCTATTTTTTTGGCAAAAATAATGTCTTTCCTTGTAGGTGATTTGCTCTATTAGACCTCATGAGAAAAAGAGTTCTTTGCTTTATGTTTGACTCTGACTAGGTAATGGCTCTAGTCTTGCTTTTGAGAAGTGACTAAGATGCTCAGTTGGGAAGATACATTAAAGTGTTCAAGCTATATGAATTCCATTTATGAAACTTATTTCTACTTGTACATTATTATCTAAAAGAGTTGCTATTTCTTGTCAACATGTGGAATTTGCTGTGAAAATCTAGGCCTCCCAGTACATAACAGGTCACCAAAGGGAGAACATGGATCTATTCTGGGAAGTGTGCTCAGGATCAGGAAAACGAACAAGAAGACCTTTGAAGAGTTGGAGCATCTTTGCCCACTGTCAAAAGCAAAGGGTGACCCCCACATCTCATGTTTGTACTTTCCTCCCCATTTAGAGAGTCCTACTTCTAGTTCAACTCTCAGCATCTCCAGAAAATTACCTAGAACCTTGCCCTGTTTCTCCAACATTATGATTATTGTAAGTTCATCAGAATGAACTCAATGTCAAATTTAATATAGTATTTAATATATTGTCTCCCTCTGTCTCCTGTCTCTGTCTCTTTCTCTCTCTCTCTCTCTTTTAGCATTTAACCCCATAGTTTGAATTAGTCTTCCTTTTGCCATTGTTTTCCGGAATAAGTCCTTCCTGATAGACCTGGGCTTTCCAACACTGACTTCATGTTAGAATTACCCAGAGTACTTTGTGAAGATACCAATCCCTGGAACTTGTCCTGCACCCAATGATCATAGAGGAGGCAGAGAATAGGTCTTCCTTGGAAATCAAACCTGCCCATGTCTTGTTTAAAACTGTGAGGGAATTCATTACCAAAACATACATGAGCTACTTTCAAACAAACACTGTCAAGACTTAGGACCACTAGTTTAGGGAATGTACTTTTCCTGGACAAAAAATAAGTTATGCAAAAAAAACAAAAACAAAAACAAACCTAATGCATAATACATCAATCACATCACAATAATAGGACATGATAGATAATCTAATAGCTTCACTTTTTGGTGCTCCTTTTCAGACTTTTGCATTTATTACAGAGAATGCAAGCATCAATAAATATTACTGGTGATACAATTCTGACATATTGACTACTACTCTTTCAAGTTTCCAAATCAATGCAACTGAAATTATCTGATGGCTCAAACTGATCTATTTTTAATGACCATTTGTGCATTTACAACTACTTGTTTTTATAAATTCAATACATGCAATTAAAAATATTTTAAATGAATTGTATGTTAATGCTGGTAAAGTGCAGCAAATCTCATCTATAGCCACAGATTTTATTAGTCAATTTCTTTCATAAGCATGCTACATTGATTTTGTTAATGCATGTTTGATATTACATATTGCACTTACTAACAAAGTACAACTTTATATTTTATATGCAAGTATTTTGGCTAAGTTTTCTTGGAGGATATGAGATTAAAATTCTTGAGTAGTCACTGATTTAACAGACTGGAATTAAATGCATCAAATTTCTCTTCTCCTTATCATGCTTAATAGTCACTGTTCCCAGCTTACCAAAGATATTCTTCTGCTATATTAACTCTCACCAAAAATATTCCAATAGTCCTCTACCAGTTTGCCCTCCCTTCAATATGACCATCAAAATTTCTGCTTCCCATTACCACCAGAGTAAAATTTTAAAAATCTTGATGTGGCCGTGTCACTCCCCTGATCAAAAATCCTCAATGTTTCTCCACTGCCTAAAGTAAAGGCTGAACTCATTTGCTTGGCATTCAAGACCCTTCAGATTCCCTTTTTTAGATTCCTAACCCCCACCTCCATCCCCACTCCCAGATCCAGCATCCATCACTGAGGGCTCCACTCACATTACTGTGATTCACACAGGTTATTCCTCTACCTAGAATATTTTTCTCCTTCCTCTTTCTTCCTTAGGTCAACCTAAAGAACATAAACTCATTCTTCAAAACCCTATTTAAGTGCCACTTTCTCTGTGAAGGTTTCTTTGGTCTCCCCTCAAACCATTTTATTTATGAGTCTGTTTCTCTTCCTAGACTGTGACTCTGAAGAAGCTAGGACTAGACTCTAATTCAATTCAATAGAGTAACTCCAGAAACCATAAGATAGTAGAGAGTGGGTCCTCAGTATTGGTTAAAACAAGCTATATCATAATTTTCTGGTGTCTCTACTACCTGTCCTTATGTTGAGTATTTAAAACTAATTCTCAGTATGAAGCCATCTTATGAATGTCATGATAATGGTAGACAGTTCCAAATATATTTTTACTGGATGTTGTCTGAGTCCCCAAAAAACTAGAGACAAAGCAGTCAAACAAGATATAACCCCTTGCTGCTTTTCAAAAGCACTTGGTTTGGCTATTGCAATGAGAAATATGTATGGTAAAGAGACTCTGCTAGGAAAATAAAATTACCAGATTGAGACTTGGAAGTGTGCATTTGGCATTTCAAAAAAGTTCTATAGTTTTATGTGGAACTGTGTTTTCCCAGAAAACCAACTTCCTTTTTAGTAAGGTACAATTGTTTCAGATATAACTCAGGGCAGATGGAAAATACCAAGGACATGTATATCAGCACTGAAAAGCATGTTTAAAATTGGAGTTAGTTAAAGTTCCTTCAAGTCTATTAAATTGCAAATATAAAGTTTGCTTGTCAACTGCACATTTTGTAATCACTAGGCCTCAGAACCTTGGATGTGCGGAGGAGAGCGATAGTGGAAGCTTCTCTACTTTGCCTTCTTCTCTTTGGCATGTATTCTGCAGATGTCATCACTTGGGGATTCTCTATAGTGAACCTCTAGTTAAGTATGCTAATTAGGAGGGAAAGAAAACTAACCATGCTAATTTTCTACCACCACATCAAACCGAAGTAAAAATGTCATCTCATGAGGTGGGAGGGGGAGCAGCAACAAAGGTTCAATTCAGATCACTTATTACCTACTAGGAACAGCATCTTTCATCAGAACGTGTAAGTCTTGCCTTGACTGTAAGGGGTAATATGTTTACCCACTTTTTTTCTGAGTAGCTCTCTAATGCAGCACAGAGCACCACTCTATAAGGTTCATGGAAACATCACTTGCAATTTAATGGAATAGAGAAGACTATTGTTAACAGAAGCTATCTCAGAGAATAGTAGGGATAATGAAAAGAATACTGCAAAGAGCCCCTTGGGGAAATTTGTAGAGGAACCTTACCTTCCCACAAAGGTGGGGAGAGAAAACATGCTGGAGTTTATTGTAGGAGAGGCTAGTGAACTGTGGACTTCAGTTTGGTTTTAAGGGCAATAGGCATCACTTCCTAGGCAGCTCAATCTCTGCCCTTTGCTGAAGCAGCAGGAGTTAGGCCACCTCCTAGTTGGAATCCCTGCTGGGCCACATGATCACAGAGGAGGAATATGGAGCTAGACAAGTTATGTAACTTCTCATTGCTTTTATTTTCTTATCTGAAAATAGTAGTGCATTCTGTGTAGGGTATGTTGAGAAGATTCAAGGAAATAAGATATGTAGAATACACAGAAACACAGCCCAACACATTAAGTGCTCAATGAATGGTAGTTACTTTAAAGATGTCAAGAATATTCATTTGAAATATTGCCAAATTTATCTTAGCCAGGGATGTCCACAAGCCTCTGTTTATTTAGCTTTGTCTTTGGGATTTTAGCATTGTCACTTCTAGTCTCTTCTAAATTCTTTAAGCCTGGAGGACAGAGCAACTATAAATAAGTTGTATAGACCACAATCTGGAAATAAAATTAAATTTCTTTCTTTTCTTTCTTGGAGAAGTTCAGCTAATTGAAGTTTCAAACATGATGAGATATTTCTCCTTGAGAATAAATTCCTCTGCCCCCACTAACACTCATAACACTCATCCTTTTTTAAAAAAAAAAAAATTCTGGAAAACCCAGTCCTTTGCAAGCTATTGAATCCTACAAGGTGCTGATGTGAAAGTCTCAACTTGTTTTGTTGATTCTTTCAGAAGAATTATTTATTATACACAAGTCCCTTTTTATAGGCTTCTTTTTTATAGGGTGGCAGAAGGCAACTCTCACTTTAGGGAGTCCTCAGTAACTCATAAGACATCCACACTAATGTTCTCTCCATTTCTAACACAATTGCAGCTAAGTCATGATAGCTACAGAGTCACCCAGTGATGTAAATTTCAAAACCCTTGTAAAAGTAGGCTCTTGGCAAGCAACTACTCTCAAGCATCATTGTGCAAAAGTTGAAAATACATCTATAAAACAAGATTATCTTTTACTTTACAGAATGTAGTATATTTATCTTTCTGTTACTTAGAAAGATCTTCAAAAACAAAATGGAGATAGTTGAAACTTAGTTGGATATTTTATTTAAAAAAGAAAACACTATAGCCTGCCAGTTATTTTGTTAAATGATGAATATACCATAGGACATAAAATAGACATAGATGATCCTAGATTCCTGGAATTTAATTTACACATACAGCTTTTACATGAATTTAAACCCAGGAAGCTTCTAGGTATGAAGGACATGGATTCTGATGCAAATAATTTGAAAGGAGTCTTGGAATCTGCATTTTTCCTGGGCACCTCAGGTGATACTAATGCAGGTCTCCAAAAACCACACATTGAAAACTCCTGAGCTGTAGATAATCTAGCCAAGACTCATCAAAAAGGAAAAGGGTTATTATGGTCAGCATTTCCATAGCAGTAACTTAAAATGAAGGGACACAGATGTGTGTTAGCCTCCTGTGGCACACTGTGAGCCAAAGTTTATCTGTAAAATGATGGGGATGATTCCATTTTATAGGGAAATTTTACAAACGAAGCAAGCTTTCCAGTTACTGGGACTCTTTCAGACACTCCATCTTCCAGCTGTGACCAAGTCTCTTAGGACCCTTCAGTACGTGTTCAGCCTCTTTCCCAAGCCCCTTGATACTCATCCAGCTGTTCAGAGAATAAGCCAACTGAATCAACATGAGCTATATTTACCACAAGTGAAAGACTATCACTACTTGAGATAGCAGCAGGGAATTCTGACATCTGGTAGCACCAGATGATTAAGAAAAGCATTTGGCAAATCAAAATAGGTGAAGCTTAGGAAAGACAGCTGCTTCGTGGGATCAGGATTAAACCAAGCCAGTTAGAAGAGGAATTGTCTCAAATGACAGCAGACTTGCCTGATAATTTACAAAACTGATCCTCAATCCTGCAAGGTACTCATCCTTGCAGATGGCCAGATAAAGCACCTTGTGTTACTGGATACTGTATTATATAAACAAATATCATATAAAATTAGATGTTCATTCAGATATTGAACATCATTTTTCAGATGAAGATTTGAAAAAGAACATTTCTTAGTAATACTATGAAATTCTGAATGTCCTTCATCAGTAAGGTTTCTTGTGACAATTTTAGTTTGCTTATTCTTTTGGGGTAGCTTCCATAAACAAATGATGTGCCCAGTAGTGGTGTGAGATGTCTTCTCCAACACATCCATGTTCCATCTAGAACATGTAGAAATCCCATGTAATTCTCTTCTTTGGCTTACTGTATTTATATCTTTGTTTGAAATGATGATGCACATTCTGAATTCGGAAGCTCAAGTAACACTGACCAGGAAAAAATGTGCATTAAACAGGTTGCAGAGACCTCACTGATAAAGAGTTGAGATTAAAGGACTGGAAAAGCATCTGTTGTTGTCTAATGAGAAAAAGAAGAGGGGTTGGAAAAGGTTTTACTGAGATGATCTTAGGCTCTGTGGTTAAAATTTCCCTACTCTTCATTCATTATCCATTCCTTGAACAGATCTCTCTCTAATGTCCAGAGTGTGCTCCCTCCAGGGCTTGGTGCTGGGTATACCAAGGTGAGTAAAGCAATCCCCACACACTGTTTTGCTTCCCCAGAGTTTCTCAAGCCAGCATACTGTAGCGAGTGAGTCACTACTTAGAGAACGAAGAGGCACATCTACAATCTACCTTCTCCTCAAATTTTTTGACTTCTTTAGGTTTCTTACCTTTTGTCTCTGTGCTAATAACCACAAACTCACTTCAGTGAGTTGCATTAAAACACATTTATTTTTTTAAGAAAAGCAAATTAGAGCCATTAAATAATTATGAAACTATTTAGTATAGCTTCAAGTGCTTTGACTAAGGATACTTAATGCCCTGAAAGAGAGTTTCAACCCTAGTTTTCCCATTATTTAAATCAGTTCCTGACAGATTATTAGTAAGTTATTCAAGAGGAATACTAAATGTTCTAATTCCTCTACTATGGCAATAACGTGGAATTAGTGCATTATAAAACATTCTAAATCATCACTGATAGATAATTTTGAAATGTATGTTATGCAAGTGTGCTTATTTAAGACTTGCTTCATGAATGATGGTTAGTAACCAATTTTAAGAGCTCAATTTTTTCCCTTAGGTCTTATTTACTCAAGATTTCTTGTTGCCTTCCACTGTAGAAATTTATTTTCAAAGTTATCTCAATAAAAGGATAAAGACATCTATATGTGGTCTCTTTAGACATTATCTAAGTTTCCTAGTATTCCAAAGCTGAGTTCCCACTAACAGCAATTACTACTTGCTATCGGCTAAAACTAAGCCAGGCATTGTGTGAATCTTGTATAAGCATTGATTCATTTTCACATACACTAGTTCTGCCAAATAGGTTTTATACCACTTTAACACTAAACTAAGACTTAGAAGGTTGTGTAATTTGGCTGAATTAACACAGCTAGTGAGCAAAAATTCCAGGTCCAAGCCAGAGGGAACAAGACTTCTAAGTCTGCACCCCTCCAAACACACACCCCACTACACCAACAGTCAAGAAACTGCAAATATATGAGTAATTTTTGTAAGTGACCAAAAGCCACAAAGGAAAGACTACATATTCTCTAGACCTAGACATGAATAAGTATAATTCATTTGTTAATCTTGGTATTCAAATTCTTTAAATATTTACTTATTCTTTAGCTATTTGGTCTGTCAAATTCTCTCAAAAGATGAAAGGTGCTTGTTAAATCATTTGATCTAAAAATACAACTTTTTCAGCTCAGCTTATCTTTTTCATATTATTTTATGGCTTATTGCTTTCCCTCCACCTGTTCTATTTTTCCTTTTAAATTTGCTATTATCTGCATACTAAACTCCTAGCTATTCTATCTTTTAAATCATGATTCTCATTTCTTCATATTTTTTAGTTTCATTTTGTAAGATTGTATGTTAATTTGAATCTTTCAGATTTTAAATTCATTTCAGCAAGGTCCATTCACCTTTCATTTCCTGTACAGTTTTTTTAACCCATTTTTATTTACCGAATAGCTATTGAGCACCTATAGTTGTTCCTAGCACTGATCGAGGGTGTTGGGTAATATCAATGACTAAAACAGATAACTAACCCTACCTTTGCAAGCTTCTAATTTAGTGGGGAAAGACAAATTGACAATAAGCATAATGATTGATGAAGCATAATGTTATAATTATTTAACATTAGCGATAAATGCTATGGAAGAGAAGGGGAAAAATAAGGAAGAGAAGCAAGAAGGGGGCTGAGGTTGTGGCTAAGTGGTAGAGCACTTGCCTGGCATGTGTGAGGCACTAGGTTTGATCCTTAGCACCACAAAAAAATAAATAAATAAAATAAAGGTATTGTGTCCACCTACAACTAAAAATTTTTAAAAAATGCAAGAAGGTGAAGTTTCCTGACATATGGTTGTATTAAATAGGCAGTTTCCTGACATATGGTTGTATTAAATAGGCAGAGTGGGCCTTACTGGGAAATAGAGATTTGAAGAAGGGAGTAAAGAAGGCAAGGTAGTTAGCAATACCGATTTCTGGGAAAGAATATTCCAGGCACAGAGGACAAATGATCTTTACTCTAAATGAAGTGTCTGGTTTGGGTTCCAATGTGGTTTGAGAAGAGCGGGTAAAGATAAATAGTGGAAAGGAGTGGATTGGCTAAGGCCTGTAGCCCCCTCTAGTGGCTCTGTTCTCCGTGAAATGGGGAGACATAGCACCATTTTGGGGCTGAAGAGTCATGATAGTACAAATTATTTTAACAGGCTCATCCTGTCTCCTCTGTTGACAACAGATTCTAGAGGCGAAATATTGAAGAGGGAGATGCAATGCAGTTATTCAGGTGGAAGACAATGATAGCTGGGACCAAAGAACTGATGTCGGCAAAAGTGAGACATATTCTAGTTACAATCTATAGAATTACCAGGCAGACTGATTATGGAGTGTGTGAGAAAAAGAAGAGTAGAACATGACTCCAAGGTTTCCAACCTGAACAATTAGAAAAATGAAGTTGTCATTAGCTGAGATATGCAAGTCTGTAGGTGGAAAAGGCATTGCGGAGGAAGAATAAGAATTCAATTTTGGTCATGCTAAGTATAAAGTATTGAATATTTAAGTGGAGATGTTAAGTTGGAAGTTGAATATGGAATTAGTTTTATGTGATGGCTGTATCACATTGCATAAACTTAATGATTTACAACACAAATTTATTATCTTATGGTTCTATTGGTATCTTACGGTTCTGAACTAAAGGTACCAGCAGGGCTGCATTTCTATCTGGAGGTTCTAGGAGAAAAGCAGTTTCCTGATAATTTAGGTTGTTGCAGTGTTTGCAGTTGTAGAACTGAGATCCCTGTTTGCCTACGACTTTCTTCTGCGGCTACTCCCAACTTGTAGAGGCCAGCCACATTCCCTTGGTTTACTCACTATTTCTCCAATATCAAACCCAGAAATGACAGGTGGAATCCTTGTGTTTCAAATTTTTTTTCCTCCTTCCTTCATCTCATTTCTCTGACTCCTTTCCTCTGCCTTCCTCTTCCAGTCTTAAAACCCATTTGATTATATTGGGCATACCTGGCTAATTCAGGCTGATCTTCCCATATCATTTTTCTTAACCTTGATCACATATGAAAAAATTCCTTTCACTGTGTATGGTAACATGTTCACAGGTTCCAAGGATTAGGGCAGTGAAACCTTTTTTAAAAAACTTTTTTCTAATTTGTTGTACATGACAGTAGAATGCATTTATACATTTTGACAGATCATACATAAATGGGAACTTTTTTAGTACACCAGTTAAGATAAACTGATCCCCTTTAGGTTAGTTCCTGTGAAATTCCTGGGTTTTGTTTAGTTTTGTTAAATTAGTGTGTTTCAGATTTCAGTCTGACTACCTGGCACCTAGCATGAGCAAGTCCCTTCTGGTTTGTTCTGCTCTGTTGGGTGTAGCACAAGAGGCTAGTCCCAAACAATGTCCTCCTACAAATTGTATGTAGCAATGCTAAGGAACTTGTATTTACCTGCTGGTCTACCACTAAATCAGTCCTAAGTCACTCAAGCAGAGAAAGGAAAACAGATAACAGACAAATATGGAGGCTGCTGTCCTAGTTTGCAATTTTAAAATAACACCTTTCGTAAACCATTAAAAAGAAAACAAAAAGCCTTGCACTTCAGCATAACACATATATTACACGTGAAAAAAACATGGGGAATTTTGTCTTGATTATAGTCCTTAGACTGCCACAGAAGATGTGTCTCTTAAAAAAAATCTAAGGAGCTTCCAGAGGGAAGAGGGAACTGGACTCAGGACCAGTGGGATCCTTGGCATATATGACAGAAAACAACTTCAGCATGCACCAGTCAGAGGCATAGACAGCAGATACACATTCAAGGGAGGATGAAGGTCATCTTGAGAGTGAGAAAGGCACTCTCTGGGGGTTTCCTGTTCTTTTACAGGTAACTCGGTGAGGGATGGTTATGGGACAGTATGTAGGAATGATATCGGTCTGGTGATCTCAAGACAGGTTTTAGTGGTCTGTTAATCTCCAGATCTTTAGGCTGATGTGGTCTTCATTATTTGATCAATAGATAGCACTTATAAGTTCACCAAGATATTATATCTCTCATTGCTTAATCTATTTATTGGGGGTTAATTAGCAATGCAAAGATATGTTTACAAATTTCTCAGGAATTCTGGGACTAAGAGACCTGCAAGAGAGACTGGCTTGGAGAATGACATGCCTAGAGAAATATGTAGACCTCTGAATTGAAAGTAGTTTTCCTTGTCCTTCCTATATGTCTCCTTTCTACCTATTTTTTTTACTTCTTCTATCCTACCTCAAGATCACGCTTGGACTCAAAATTACCTAGGAGTAGATTGAGGACACAGGTCGACAGGGACCCATGGTGCTTCATTCTGCTGTAGCCCCTTGGGATGCCTGAGAATGGACCTGGGACTTGCCCAGCTCTGGAAGGTATGCTTTTCTGGTCACTGGGTTATTCTCAACACCTGAACCTGAGTGGGCAAGTCACCAAAGTCCCCTGAAATGAGTTGGCAATGGAAAATGGCAATATCAATGGCTTGATAGGTCTACACTTCTCAGACTTTCCCAAATGAGGACCCTGCAGGGCCCTGGGAAGCTACTCTCCACCTGAAAGGATAATATATTTCTTTTAATTTGTGTGGAAGTCTCCACACAGGATAAATGTCTGTATTCTTTCCCATTAAAATCAACAACATCTCATTTCCTCTAATTGTACTGTTGGACTCCTTCCATCAGTCCCAGTCTCACTGTGATGCCCACACAGGAAGGCAGATCCTAGTTATAGAGCCTGAAGATAATATGATCAGAAGAGGATGGTCTCTTTAAGAAAAAGAATATAAAATTGTAGATGCAAAATTAAGGTTAATATTGATTTGGAATGAGAAATAATAAACATCAAATTACTGGGAGCTCTAAGATTCAAACCCTTATCTTCTAAAATTTCTTTAAGGCAATTTGCCAAGAAATTCTTACATAAAATTCTTCTTGACTTCTTCTCATCTATAATATTCCATAACTCTGAACTCTTCCATTGCTTAAAAGCTTAAGCTTCAATTAAAACCTCCCCTGTAATTTGTGGTTACTTCTGGCCCAATTTCCCATGAAATCTTAAAGAAGCCATTTTCCACCTTGAAGCTTACCATTGCTAGAAGGTGAATTCTGTAAAACCAGCTTAAATTGTTTATTCTTGATTTGAGGACTTATTGAAAGAAAGGTTGTTAGTTTTGTAACCTGTTGACAGAATTTATGGATTAAATACTCCCTAATCTACTTTTCAAGAATTTGGGGTGGGGAAGATATATGTCCTTGGCTCATCCATATATAGAACTTGGCGTTGGAGTTATAGCTCAGTGGCAGAGCACTTGCCTAGCACATGTGAGCCACTGGATTCAATCCTCAGCAATACATAAACAAATAAATAAATAAAATAAAGGTATTGGATCCATATATGGAACTTATGGGCACCTTTTCCTATTATCTCTGAATTTCTAGCACCAAGCAAAGTGCCTAGCCTATATGTTAAATAACTCTTTCCAGTAAACAGTACAAAGGACTGATTATTTAATATGCATTTCTCATTGCCTTACGAAAGAAGTGAATGATGAAAAAACCATGAACAATGCACAACTTAACAATGGCTCACTGAGATTCGATGTAAGAGAGACGAGAAATAAACCACTGCAGACTTTCCTTCAAAATTATTAAATGAAAAGCTAAAATAACTTTTTGCCGTGGGGAAAAAGGTATTAAAATTAGCATCCTTTAGGATTTTTATTTGAGAGTCTTTTATTTTTCAGCTAATGAAAAATAAATTGGTGTCTTTGCTTCAAGCTCTTGATTTCAGTTTTTCCTTAAATGGAAAGTAGAGACTTTGTCACTCAGATCATTGTGCTGTTCTTTTGCTTTTCATTTATTATCTGTGTTACCTATTTCCAAAATATTAGAAAATATTAAAATCAGTTTTTGCTTGTGGTGTTTTCTTTTTGAAGGGGGCTATTAATTTATACCTTGATTTTTGCT
Source organism: Glaucomys volans (assembly GCA_020662805.1). Lineage (NCBI taxonomy): Eukaryota > Metazoa > Chordata > Mammalia > Rodentia > Sciuridae > Glaucomys > Glaucomys volans. Next base: position 980,188 of record JAJEJO010000575.1, on the reverse strand, counting down.
TTGTAGACACACAAAAAAAATCAAAATTATTTTTTCCTTCCCTTACACAAGAACAAGTTCTCTTTGTTCTAAGCAGCATCTCTAAGAAAATGCCTACATGTATTAGGTAACATAAATGAGTGATATAAAAGAGGTGTTTGTGAAAGGTGAAATACAAAGTTCTTTCTAATCAAGACAGCTGCTACTCAGCTCCAACTCTGAGGAACACAAGCCCACCATTACCACATTCTACACCTTCCAGTTTTCCACAAACAACCAGAAATATAAATTTTTTTTAAAAAATGTTGTCTAAATAATTCAATTTAACAACAATTTTAAAAATGCAGACCAAACAAAATACATCAGTGGGCACATTCTGTCCACAGCTGCCAATTTGTGACATCTGGTTTTGTGACTCTAATTTTCCTAATCCTAAGGGGAACTAAAATTTTAGTTTGTTTTATTATTCTGTACATTAATTTTTTTAACCTTCTGTCCCTTATTTGAGAGCTTAGGGGCCTATGAAAAATAAGATGGAATTATCCTAGAATTCAAGGATACAGAGACTAATATTTGAAGGATTTAAGGATAAGAAAGTAGCACAAACCAAGGAAAGATTTGTTTTCATCAGACTGAAAGACAATAAGGGCAGGAGATTTTCAGATAGCAGAACTAAAAGTCCAACTGCCATATTATTTCCAAGAAATGACAGAGCAGGCTGTATGGATAGGTATGCCATGAAATGAGTGTGAAAAGGTGCAATAATCCATCTTTAGAGGGATCATGTCTTATTCTGTCTGCTATAACAAAATAACCTGGGATAGATAGTTTATAAATAACAGTATTTCTCACTGGTCTAGAAACAGGGAAGTCCAAGATCAAGACACCAGCAAATACAGGGGCTATTGAGGGCCCATTCCTCATAAAGGGGTTTAGGGAGGGACAAGATGGCACTTGAGTAAAACTCACCTGTAATCAATCATGTCCCCACAGAAATATCATTTGAACCACTATTCAGTCACAAAACTATCTTCCCAAGAGCTAAGGAAACCAGGTGAGAGATCAGAGTCTGGTTTTAGCATTGTAATAAGTAAAGACACATTGAAGAAGGGAGAAAGAAAAGAGTCACCAGAGTTACCCCACCATCAACTCCACAGAGTATGCAGAGAGGTGCCGCCTGCTTGGGAAGGAAGAGGGAACTAAGTCTAGGCCTTGGATGTGAATCTCGAAAGCAGGCCCACCATGGTAAAACACTCTACTGGGCAGAGAACCATAACCTATTCTACCCCTCAGGCCAGTTCCCTCCTTCCAAGCCTCTGGACCCATGTTAAGTGTTGCCATGGGAATGCCTCCTCAGAGATGATCTTTCTTGCTATATCCTCTCATGGTGAAGGGGCAAACAAGCTCCCTCAGGCCTCTTTTACATAGGCACTAAACCTATTCATGAGAATTTCCACTCCAAAGACCTAATAACCTCCCAATGGCACCACTTTTTAATAACAGCATATTGGAGATTAGGCAACATGCAAATTTGGGAGGAGAAGGGATAGAAACATGGAGAGTATGGACAACTTCATGGACTCAAACACAGTCATTTCAGTAGGAACCAATGTGGCCACACTGTGGACACCAATTCCTAATTTTCTTCAGTTACTTTGCTTGGGTGTTTTAGCTATTCTGTCTTCTCCTACTTTCTTGGTAATATAATTTTTATGTTATATCTAATATAAAATGTCACACAGCCAATGATATTCCCAAGTTCCCTTACAGCTAAGTGTGGCCATATGAAACCTTCTGGCCAGTGAAGAAGAAATGTGTACAACTTTAAGATAGCCTAACCTCTCTTTCCTTCAGTTGAAATGTGGACTTAATCCGTCCTGGATCAAGAGTTGGAAACCAAGAGTTGAGAAAAACAAATCAATAACACAAAAGGAAATACCATCAACCCTTGACTACCTGCCCATGGTTTTATGTGAGAAATAAATGTTTCTAACTTGTATAAGTGATTGAATTTATGGGTCATTTTATTATGTAAGCTGAGCTTATTCCCCAATGAGTTAAAGAGGCTTGGAGTTTTTTAAAAACCCAAGAGACTACCTCACAGGTGCCTCAAAACAAAAAAACAACAATAAAAAAATATTTAAAGCCCAGGAGGATGAGGTATGTATCAGATTTTATTTAATTATTTTTATTATGATTTTATTTTGTTTTGTTTTTGAATGCTGGGGATCAAACCCAGGGCCTTCCATATGCTAGGCAATCACTATGCCACTGAGTTACACCTCTAGCCCCAGATAGTTTTATTTAGAAAAAAATATATAATAGTTACATGCCCAAATAATCATACTGATTACATGGTTTTTACCACTGAAAATAGAAATAAAATTGAGCGTCTGGACTTGGCAGTTCTAGTCTTGAAACACTTAGTATTTTCTCTGACATCTTGGCGGAGATCTGGGTATTAGGAGTTGTTGCCCATAAAGTGGTAGAAGCTTCTTCATAGTAGATCTATTCCTAGATACAAACAAAATATCATGTTTTTATTTTTAGGCTATAGTAACTAACTTGTTTTGATGTTTAGAGCTAACTATGGTGTGTGCTTTGCTTACTCTGGACTGCAAGCTGAGATTTTTTGACAACAAACCTTAAAAAGAAACTAGTTTACTCTCTCTCAACAATAAATTTAGGCATAAAGATTATTCATCCACTCACTTTATCATGCTTAATGTTCTTAATTCTTCTATGCAAAATGATACTAAAATTATTTCATTTAACAGATTGAGGAAATAAAGATATAAGAGGTGGAAACACAATTCAGTTAAAAGAGCCTGGGGAGGTATAACAGACCATCTGTGTTTATAAGAACCTTAACTTACCACTAGATGTTTCATTTATGAATACAAACCTCAAGGTATAATGATTCCCAACACAATATTAGAATGAACGTCAATGATCCCTTTAAAATATTGTATAATCCTTAACAGAGCAAAACGATATTCCAGGGAGTTTTATTGTTGTTCGAAAGTCAAGGGAACATTTCCTTTTATGGGAAACTAAAAGCCAGGATCTATTTCTTTCTTTTGAAGAGGTCTCTAATCAGGATAAAAAAAAAAAAATTTAAATCAGGCAGTTTCTATATTTTAACAGATATAAATGAATCCTCAAAGCCATGTAGAGTAATTGCATATAAGTAATCTACATCAAAATGTTCTCAACAACAGCACAGTGTGTGTTACATTCCTTGGACTTCTTCAATCCCTATGTTCTTGGACAATCTTATATAATAGAAGCCATATCCAGACAGCCCTCTTTAATATATCTGTGGATTAAATGAATGAGTGAAGGGAGGAATAAATGAACAGCTGCCAAAATTTCCACTGAGTTAAACTAGTTAAACCTAGATGTAGCATCATGCTTTGGTTGCATTATTTTGTTTAGTTATATTTTCAGTAAAATTCTTCTTCAAAGTTTGCAAGTCATGTGCCAGGGAAAGTTTCTGAAAATGCCACATCTTGGTCTATAAAGATAAATGGAGTTTGCATAATTTATAACCTGTAACATAACTAACAGAAATGTACTAAGTTGGAATATATCATGGAATATACCCTTGAAGGAAAACAGTTAGGTATAATATAGCCCAACACCATCCAAAAATAAATAAATAAATAAATAAATAAATAAATAAATAAATAATCCACAAATGCAAACCATGTGTATCATTTAAAATTTTCTGGTAGCCATGTGAAAAAGTAAGCCAAAAAAAGTGAAATTAATTTTAGCAATATATCTTGTTTAGTGAATTCATCTGCATTCTAAGGTTCTATATGTATTCGATAAGATTGTCCATGAGATATTTTTGTTTTTACAAACTAACTCTTCTAATCTGTGTATTTTCACTTATATATCATGTCACAATTTGTACAAGGCATACTTTAAATGCTCAATAGCTGTATGAGGCCAGGGACTCACATACTGTGCTTTTGGTACTTTTGTTTTACTCTTGAGTGATAGTTTTATCAAAGAGTAGGGGAGAAATACAGTCCTCTGGTATTTTTGCTTTGTTAAAAGTATTGTTAATATACAAAATATGAAATAAAAAGCATTCCAAACCTGAGCAGAAGTTATTTGGAAGTTTTGTGCATGCTAATGATGCATGACGCTTAGAAGACAAACCCTGGAGTGGTAGGCTACATGAACCAATAAAACTCAGACTTACAAATCTTGATTAGAAATACTAAGAACTACCTCACACTTAACCTCATGCTTCTTGATGTCATTAGCTGACGATTTGACCTGCTCTTGACTTGAGTCTAGCACTTAGGACTTTCTGCAGTGCTGTGAAATGAGCATGACTTTGAAACCAATCATTTACATCTTATCAATGCCATCACCTCATCTTTTGCAAAATGAAGGCAGTAAACACCTGTGTTGAGGACTTTTGCACCTCATAGGGATAATATATGTAAATTGCTTTTGTCCCTTAAATTCTGTCAATTTATCCCTGGCTGCCTTTCCTTTGCTTATCTTGAATGAACTGCTCTCATCCTTCCACAACCCTAGCTGCCCTTCTTGGGCAGGAATGTCCTTTCCGGCCATGCGCAGAGCTACATGAGCACTTTCCCTGGTGTCCAGCATGCCTCGCCCTGGTCTGTGCTCCCACCAGACCCCATCACACCTGCTGCCCTATCCTCCTGCTCCCCTGTATAAAAAATAGGACAAAAATTACACATTCCGAGGCAATTATCCCGTTTTTGCTTTAGCTACACCTTTTCCTTATTTTTTGAATTCCTGCTGCGTATTTTTTCTATCATTATTTCTCATCTCATTAGCACCTACCTCACTGGGGAGCATAGAATTAAAAGCAGTGAACACGAGTCAGTTTATTTTAGATATTAACAAGATCCTTTTAAAATGCTGCAGAAAAAAAGGGCACTTACACTATTGAGAAAAATAATCGCAATAGAGCTATGGTTCAGAAATGTGCCACTGAGGGGAGTCCAAAATCAAAGAAGTTATAAGTAAAATGAGACTGACAAGGAAATGGGAGATGTCCTTCAGTTCAGCACAGGAAAAGTCATATCACCACAGGCCTTTAATGGAACAGCCTAAGAAAGTGAGTAAAGTCACACAATGCCCATGTCTTCAGTCAGCCTAAGGTTTCAGACCCTCTCCAGGAGAGAAATGTGTATTAAACATGTGTATGTGTGTGTGTGTTCCAGTTGTAGCAGGAAAAGAATTTGTCTGTCTTATACAGCATTCTATGAGTAAATTTTAAATGTGCTATTTCACATTCAACTTAAAATAACTGTACTTTTTACAAAGTACAGGGTAAAATTCCAAATATTTCTAAGAGTTTGGGTTGGGCAAGGCTGTCATATTATTGGGAAATAAATAGGTTGACCATTTCCATTGATAATAATTTAACTTAAAAAATTCCAATTTCAGTTTGTGATTTGTTAACTGAATGCTAAAACATGAAGTAGGGTCATCCTAGTAGAGCTTAGAGTTAAGAAAGGAGTAACATATTCCACTCATGTAGAAAAATTCACCCTCAATGAAACAAACAGAGAGCAAAATGTACACATCAAATGTAATTTCTAGATAATATATATTTTTTTCTTTTTACTTTGCATTGGGTTTAGACTGAGCCAAACTTGATTGTAGTTCTCTCTGTCAGCTACTAGCTTGATAATGTACATGGAATCTGAGCCCATTTTGCTCATAGTACAAATTGTGATTCTTATATTCATAATTTCTGTTTCCTCATCTTCGGTATTCTGATCCAATTCTATTTTCAGAAACAGTGTTCCAGGGTTTACAATTTGAAACACACACATGCAAATAGAGCAGTTTTTGAAAGTTAAAAAAATTGCAATGATATAAAGTTCAGGATGAAGAAAGATCTTTAATTAGAGAAAATAGAAATATTAAGCATTAAAATTTTCAAGTTTTTTGGAAGCCAAAGCAAACAGAAAAAGAGGATGAGTTATAATCCCACTGTCTGATCAGGAATAGTTTCTTCATTATAGAGAAAAACTCAAAGAAGCATTTGGTATGAGACACTCTTCTTTATTTTTTTATTTTTATTTTTACAGACTGCATTTTGATTCATTGTACACAAATGGCATACAATTTTTCATTTCTATGGTTGTACACAATGTAGATTGACACTCTTCTTTATAAAGGATCTCGTGCTTAGTGAATTCAATACCAGCACTATAAAAATTCAATTAATTTTTCATATTATATTGCTATGAGTTTTTCCTGTAAGATCATAAAAACCATTAATGACTGTCTGTATAACTCTTAGGTTATAAGGCCAGAAACAGAGATTGTGGTTTGCATTTTACAAACAACAGAAAATAATTTTACTACCAGTAATCAACACACAAACAATTCTTGTCAAATTTGACTTTTCAAATCCTTTTCCTCTAAGAAAGTTTTTGAAGTTTTCTAAATATGAATAATAATTTCTTTCAAAATCTAAGAACCCTATCCATATATTTGGTTAGGATTGGAGATAGCTTTGAATGACTTAGGTTTGTTGGACTATATGGCATTGGATGACCGATTGGCCACATTCTAGTTCCCTTATATTCTGTAAATAGCATGGAGAAAATCAGAGAAAGAAGCTATTTATACATTGAGAACAGAGGGTCTCCTGGTTGCCATGGCTGTCCTCTCTGAGGATAACATTAACCCTTGCACTAAAAAAAGCATTTTGCTCCATTTTAGTCTGTATGAAAATGTATCCCTCTGACAAAAGAGTCTGAAACCAGGTAGGTCTGAGTAGGAAAAAAAAAAAAACACATTATTTGAGATAATTTCTCTCTTTTTCCTTCCCCCTTTCATGCCTACTCTAATCTTATGATCAATATGAAAACATAAGTATGGGAAAAAAACCAAACTCAGTGTTTGTGAATCATTTCAGCTGAGAACGTTTCCTGCTTCTCTTCTGAACCTGGAGAGAAAGCCAAAAGAATGTTGAAGAGTTGGGGGAAGGCCAAATTTCAGGTACAATTTCAGGCTGATGAGGAGTTTGGGTTGTGGAGCAAAAATGTAAAATGAAGAATGCTTCTCACTCTCCTTAAAGGTTCAAAACACTTTGATATCCTAAATTATGTTGCCTTCCTGAATCTTTTAAAAAAATCTATCAAGTACAGATTAATCTTGTCTAGCCAGTTAACTTATCTCTGTATATCTTATTTTTTTTCATTTTGTATCAAAAGGATCACACTGTATCTTGAGATATTTTGTTTCAATATTATGCAGCAAAGAGATGAAAACATGCCCATTTTTTTAAGTCTATGGATTCTGTAGTTTTTATATTATTACCTTTCTGTAGTGCTCAGTTAGGTAGAGCTTACGTTTTGTGGTCTATCATTCAAATAGTTCCTTGTCAAAACCTTAACCATTTCTCTCATTGCTCACTGTTTCATAACCACATGACAAAATCCCCATTCTAATTAAACTCAGCTAATTCACCCAGGTTCAGTCTGCAACCAAGCAATTTCCACAGGAGAAAAGCACACATTCTTAGTGACTGTATGGTTACAAAACTCAAAGTAGCAAACAACACTGCCCCCAAATCATGTTTATCATACAACTCTTCAAAATAGCTATTTCATACATTACTATCCTCAGTCCTCCTACATCCCTTCTTCTCTCATCCTCTTAGCTGACAAGCTTACCTCATGATCAACCAAAAATATACTAACAGCAGATAATTTCTTGGGCTTCTTAGGTCTTGAGATAACCAGCTCAACTGTCTCTGTACCCTCCTATTAACATGCATGAAGCATCCCTTCTCCCATCCAAGTACACCTCCTGCACATGTGTCCTAGAATCCTTTAGGACTCTCTTTGGTATCAAGGACTCTGACTGCAAGTACGTCCTCACTATCCTGAATCAATTACTTCTTTCTAATGAATTATTGCTGCTTATCTAAAACCTGTTAAATATTTCCTCTCCTTAATAAAATAACTCCTTATCTCTAGGTCCCGTCCTACTTCAGTTTCCATCTCATTTCTCAGCTCCTGTCACAGCAGTCCTTAAAGGTGCTCCAAAACCACCATCTTGCACTTGACTCCACATTCTGTCTTCTGCCTCTACCTGTGAACTATGCCTGCTCTAATCAAGGTTACCAATGACATCCATGGTTACACTGTTCACTGTCTTGTTTTTCACATCATTGTTGACATTGCACAGGACTGTAGAATTTTCTGGATCCTCCTTTTATTCCATCTGTGTACTCCCCCCTGGTTTCTTCCTCCAAATCCCAGCATTTTAGATACCATCAATTTGAGATGATTCCCAAAATTACTTCCCTTGGTCTGTTTCCAGAATGACACATTTATATATCCAACTTCTATTCAATATCTCTGTAAGATCTTCTAGTAAACATCTCCAAACTGACATGGCCAAGTAGGACTATGGATTTGTTTTATCACAAACATGTCTCACCCTCAATTTTTTTTCTAGTCAATGGTACAACCACCCTTCCAATTGCTGGTGTCAAACATGTAGACATGATCTATTATGCTCCCCATTCTATTCATCAAGTCCTGCTGACTCTATCTCCAAAACATACCCCAAGTCATCCATTTCTTTCCATATCCATTGTTATCATTCTGTAACTTCCCAAATAAACCCTTTCTTTTTCTCTTTCTTCTCTACAATCTCCTCTACTATTACCCCATGGTAGTCAAAGGAGATTCTAAGTGTAAATCAAATCATGCCATTCTGTTCCTTTAAATTTTCTAATGCTGTCCCATCACCCTAAGGTAAATCCAGACTCCTAAGTCACCTTATAGAGAACCTCACTACTGCCTACCTGTGTGGCCTCCTGGACACTTCTTGCTTCAATCATTGCACCTGCCATTGCTAACCTTTCTTGATCACTCAAGTTCATTTCAAGGACAATGTACTTTCATTACAGAAGTTCCAACTGCTTAATAAAGGTAGGTACCTAGTTGTCATATTTTAATATCCTTCATTATTGTTAACCTTGGTTTATATTCTTCTTCCTCTTCTTTGTCTTCATCTTCATCTTCCTTTTTCTTGAATAAATGTTTCTGTTTTTTTACTATCTGCCTTTCCACCTTCACAAATAGAATATTAATTCCATTAATTCAGGAAACTTTCTTTTCTCAACTCTAGCACTAACATCTAGAACAATGCCTGTTTGGCATAAAGGAGGTTCTTGATAAAAATGTATTTAATAGATGAATGATCGAATGTTCCATATATAAGCATGTTTGGATTCAAATTAATCAGGTCAGACAGAATATTTATTACAGATTTAAAAGAAAAATATCTCTTTCTGATCTCATCAATATGAAGGTTAATAATAACTAGTAATTTTTATTGGAGAAAGATGAGAGGAAGGCTTCAGATTTTGAGGAATCTTTGGAACACAATTAAAGACAGTTCTAGAACCATAATATAAACCAGATTTATCTAGTGACCATGGTTAAACGTTTTTCACCACTTACCCAGAGGAAGTAACAAAGACTGGACTTACCTCCCATCTGAATCAATGGGGAAAAGAACAGACAAAAATATAAAGCAATATTTTTAAGACACAGATAAAGAAAACAAAATACATTAGTTCTACAATTGCCGCAGCTGACAATCTGGAGGGAATTTCCAGCCTGGAGTAGGTAGAGGAGATCAGGTAAGCTTGGTGGTCTTCCTGAGTTGAGGAGATAGAATAGGGTATATGAGACCAAAATAGTTAGAGTTCACGAAGTAATCAGGGAGGAGAAAGAAAGAAAGAGAAAGAAAGAAAGAAAGAAAGAAAGAAAGAAAGAAAGAAAGAAAGAGGAAGGGAGAGGAGAGGGAGAGAGACACAGAGAGGGAGAAAGACAGGAGGGAGAGAGAGAGAGAGAGAAAGAGAGAGAGAGAAATCTGCTTAGGCTTCCCTTCAAGTTTTTAGCTAAGTACTGATCAATACATCCACATGATGAAATTATGTGAGGGTGGGAGATAACCACAAGAAAGGAATAGAAGAACAAACTTCAAGATCACATAGGACTGGCAGCAATCTGTTTGCACCAGTCAGAGAGGAAAATCCTCACAATTCTTGGTACACTGAATACTGTATTCAGATGGATGTGGGTAAATTTGTCCCTGAGTGAAATCTGCTCTGGTGTCACCAAACGAAGCTTAAAAGCAAATCTCTAATAATCAAGTTTCAAATAATTGACCTATATTCCAGAATAAAGCTCAGGATTACTTTTAAGAACAGAAAAAATATCCATCACAGAGCAAAGTAAAAATAGTGTCTGACATCCAATCAAACATTACCAGTCATATAAAGAAACAAGAACATATGATATAAAATGAGAACAATCATTCCATAGAAGCAGACCAATATATGGCAAGACAGTAGAGTTACTGAAACCACATTCCATATGTTCAAGAAAGTAGAAGACTGAAGCATTTTAAACAGAGACATGGAAGATATTTTAAAATACGACAATTGAACTTTTAAAGAATAAAAAGTTCAGTGTTTGAGAGAGAAAACAACAGATTAATCACAGAGAAATGTATTTAAAACATAGCATTAGAAAGTATCTAAAATGAAACATTGAGATAAAAACAATTTTTATAAAGAAAATGAGAGCATCAGTGAGCTGTAGAACAATTCAAGAGGCATAACATATGTATTATTTAAGTCCCTGAGGCATAGAGATGGGGTAGAAGAATATTTGAAGAAACAATGGACCAAAGGTTCCTAAATTTGATAAAATTGATAAACCCACACATTTAAGAAGTGAAACAAACCTGAGAAGCTACCTAAAGAGTTGAAAGTCTATAATAATTCATGAATCAGAATAAGTCTTCTGTATGTGTCTTTACTGCAAAAGCATCTTTTCAAAGGTATATAGTAGATGGGGAAGTACTATGACTAGTAGCTTTCTCCACTCTGCTACTAAAACACTTAGCACTATTCTGAGCCAAGTAATAAGGTCATTACCTTGTACTATTCTCTGTCCTTGGATGATACTTCTTTCAATCAGATAAAATTCTTAAATTAAACCATATTAGTACCCAAACACTCTTTGTCATTTTTTGTCTGTATTTGCCAATATTCAAAGAATCATGTCTCATAGCATTAAGCTAAACGAAATAAGACAGACTCAGAAAATCAAGGATCACATATTTTTCTGTCATATGTGGAAGCTAGAGAGAAAAAAGAGGGGGAAAAAGTGGAGGAATGGGGTGTCCCATGAAAACAGAAGGGAAGCAAGTAGAGTAGAGGAAGGGCATGTACTTTAAAAGAAAATTGACCGAAGTCTCTTATATGCATATACAAGTACGTCCCAGTGAATCCCACCGTGATGTATAATATAATGCACCAATAACAAAGTTAAAACAAGAAAAGGTAATGTTTTCATAGATAAGTTTGTTTTCAAGTTCTGTTTTCATAGATAAGTTTGTATTAAATAACATTTAATAACATGTGACATTAGTTTATTAATAAAACTCACAAATTTGCCAGGCGCCGTGGTGCTTGTCTCTAATCCCAAAGGCTGAGGAGGCTGAGGCAGGAGGATGGCGAGTTCAAAGCCAGCCTCAGCAAAAGTGAGGCACTAAGCAACACCGTGAGACCCTGTCTCTAAATAAAAATACAAAATAGACTGGGAATGTGAGCTTAATCTCTGGTACAAAAGTATCTCAAAAATTTATAATAAAATGTCTCATAAAAAAATCTTTCCATATACATCTCTTTCTCCCTGAGAGGTTATTGACTCCAGAAGTTCTTTGTTGTGTAGCATTTCATTCCTTCCTCAAAGTCCATATAGCATCATCTTTGCACTCTTTTCTCATGCTGACTCATGAGACCCTCTTTCAGTCACCAAGTATGAATAGGAATATATAGACTAGGAAAGACAGCAGACCTTCAGAAGGAATCACAAGTGTCAAGCAGATTAGCATGAGAAATTGGACTGAGAGTCAGGGAGAAACAGGAAGAATCACTGAATCACAGCTGAAGACTAAGAGTAAAAGTCATCACCAAAGGAGAAAGTAGGATAACTCCAGGTAACACACAGAGCTAGCTTAGATCAATGGCTTACTACGCACTATGTGCTTGTATTTACACTTTTCATCCCCACAATAGCCCTAAGAGCTAATGTGTTATCAAAAGCTTCTTTTATAGAAGAAAAAAAAATGTATCCAGAGAGGTTAAATAGATTGCCTGAGGTCACACAGTTAGCAACTCTCGGAGCCAAGATTCAAACCCTTGTCCATATGGCATCGGAGCCCAGACCTCAGGGTATTAAGCTGTACCACCTCTTACTAGAAAAAGTCAGAGTCACAGGGATTTCAATGATTAACAGGCTGGAATGGTGGACTAGGCTGGACAAAGGGATTCTTGGGGCAGAGTTAGGAGAACATACCTCTCCTACTGCATATCCTTTGCCTAAAAGTAACCATATTCGTAAGTGTCCTGACAAAGGAACACAAATCAATTGATCCTAACCTTGAGCCCCTTTTCTTATAGTATCAAATAGTAATGAGGTTAATGTTGCTCTTACTGCTTAATAGAGCTTATTCATAAGCCAGGGATGCTTTTTAATAATAGCTATGATAATGATAGCAGTAGTTACTACTTTATTGAGTACTTTTTATGTGCCAAGAATTGTGATTCAATTGTACAAAATAGGCTAAAATCCTGCTCTGAGTAAAATTTTTGTATGTGTGTGTGTTGTACTTATATGTATATGTTTGTGTACATATTTATTTGATATGGATTTATTTTCTGAGTTATTTATAATAGTTCTTTCTTATGACCAGTGGAAAACTACTGCCAGTGCAAATTATGCAATAAAATAAAATATGTAATATCATCATAATTAAGCATTACATCATAGGTTTATAGATTTATTAAAGACAATACACTTGTGCTCTTCTGTAAGAAGTGTGATTTATGAATTTAAATTTAGGAAATTTACCTATGTAATACACTGTTCTATAGGATGTTGGAAATGTAGGGGAAAAAAGAAAAAGGAAGAAAGAATATTTTATATTTTAGCCTTAATATATTTTAAGGACAAATGATGATAATTTCATTTATAACATTTTTCTTGTGTTAATAAGTTGGCAGAACTTAATTTTTGAAAGATTTAATTTACAAAGGTTTAAATAAAATAATAATACAAAATAGTGAAAGTGCTCTAGTCTTTACTGGAGTTAGGAAATGCTGTATGCTTCGGAATCCTTAACTTTTATTGCCATTAATTTCCTTCCAAGTCCTCAATACTTCAAGCTGTTGCCTGTCAAATGTGCTCATATTTTTTTTCTATCTTGCACTGATACCGCCAGTGATTGACGTGAAGGTCACTTCTGTCTCTATGGCTGCCATCATTTCCATAGTGTTACTGAAAATGCCAAGAGAACAACTCTTTTACCCAGGCCTCAAAAGAGTTTTGCCTTGTTCTCTCATTGTCTCAGACACTTGAAGGAAAGAGTTGTCATATTTTTCTCATTGGCATCATTGTCAAGACTCAGGTAGTACTAATCCCTGGGTATGTGTTGAGGGATAATAAATTATGTGTGATATAAAGGAAAAGAACAGGAGACCATTGCACTGTTTTACAGATGGGAGAGCAGGCCAGAAAGATTAACAGCCTGCCCAGGGTCATCCATAGCTAAATAACAGCGAAGCCAATATTTGAACCTCTGCTATCTCAATTCTGCCCTGCTGCCTCACTAACTTCCAATGGCTCTTGTTGTCTAGCATATTGCTCATAGAATAGGAGCAGCAAAGACTGGCAAGAATGAGATTTCCCTCCAGGAGCTCACAGTCTTGGAGAAAAGGTAACACGAAGATAACCATTTATAGACACTTATCTGTTTTGTTTCCTGTTGTACCCCGAGTTTCTAGAACATTCCATATTAATTTCTTAATATGGAATATTAAGTTAAGTACTTGTTAAGTAATATGGCTTGTTACTTGTTAAGTGATATGGCTACTTAACAAGTTATCAGTCAAGGTGGCTGACAATAACAGAAACTGTTGGCAGGGTTGGTTATTTCTTGAGGCTTTGAGAAAGAATATGCTCTAGGCCTCTCTCCAACTTCTGGCATTCCTTGTCTTAACGTTGCAATTTTCCTATCCCTGCCCTTTTTGTCTCATAGGCTTCCTCTCTGTGGATCTCTATGTCTCTGTCTGTGTCCCCAGATGTCTTTATCTTAGCTCTCTTTCTAATAGATATACCATTTTTTTCTGTTTCCATGTAAGTGTGAAGTCTCCAATTTTCCTAATGATTTCCTGCCTAAAGTAAGAGTATATGTCTTGGCACTGGAGATGCACACAGGCCCTTCAATAGATGAATGGATAAAGAAACTGTGGTATATATACACAATGGAATATTATTCAGCCATAAAGAATAAAATTACGGCATTTGCAAGTAAATGGAGTTTGAGAATATCATGCTAAGTGAAATAAGCCAATCCCAAAAAATCAAAGGCCAAATGATTTCTCTGATAAGTGGATGATGATACAAAAAGGGAGGGAGGAGGTAATAATGGAGGAAGGATGGATTGTATAGAGGAAAATGAGGGGAGGAGAAGGAAAAATCATAGAATGAGACAAACATTATTACCCTATGTACATGTATGATTATGCAAATGGTATTACTCTACTTTGTGCACAACCAGAGAAATGATAGTTGTACTCCATTTGTGTACAATGAATCAAAATAATAAAAAAGAATATATGTAATAACAAAATTTGGATAATTTAAAATGATGCTTGATATAGGGTACCAGAAATCTCAAAATGTTCTATTGATATTATTTTTAAGGCTGCAAATAGTTAAGAAGAAAAAACTCCCTTTAAAGAATACCATCAGGTGTAAGGATGGATCTTTACTTCAGCGTTAAAGCAAGTAAATCTTTCTCTAAGAAAGGAACTGATAGCAATATCCATTTAGGAATGGATAGCAATATCCTCTCACTCTTTTTGGCATGGTGGAATGATATTCTCAAAAAAAAAATCAGAGTGTTTTTAACAACATAATTGTCATGGGCTAAATTATATCCCCCAAGAGATATTGTAGTCCTATATCACATCACCTGTGCCTATGACCTTATTTGGAAATGGTGACTTTACTGATAATCAATTTAAGATTGCTAAGATGGGTCCCTATACAATAAACTGTGTCTTTATAAAAAGGGGAAATTTAAACTCACAGATGGATGGACACTGAGAAGGAAAATTATATGCAGACTCAAGAAGGAGACGGCCACACCAAGGATTGCCAGAAAACCACTTGAAACTGGACAGAAATGGAACTGCTATGGTTTGGGGAATAATTCGAGGGTCTTCCAAGGCTTCACGTGTTGAACTTTCATCCCATGCTGACAAATACAGAGGGTAGAAACAATCTGACTATGGTGTTTAGAGGTAAGGGTCTTTAGAATTAGGTAAAGTCTTCAGGGTGGAGACCCCATAATGGAATCCTGGTGGCTATATAGAAAAAGAGAGAGAGAGACCAGACCTGTGCACATACACACCTGCACTCCCTCTCTTGCTAAGTGACGCTGGGAGCCCCTTTGAAAGTCTTACCAGCAAGAAGACCATCACCAGAACCTCCAGAACCATTACTCAAACCTCATTTTGCCACAATATGGGCTGTGGGGTTGTATTACTAGTGATAGAAAATGGACTAATTCAGGAACAGATTCTCCCTCACGGTTCTTGAAGGAATGAACCTTGCTGAAACTTTGAGTCATAAATCATCCAGAACTTTGAGTCATAAATTTGTATTATATAAGTCACCCAGTTTAAGGTCATTTATGTATGCCACCCCTAGAAAATTTGTAGCTTCATATATTTTTTGCTATTTCAATGGCCAGATGTAATAGAGATAAACTCTGATCCCTGTAACAAGATGAGGATTGTCTTAAGTGGCAAAGAAGCCACTTAGCACAAGAAGAAACATGTCTTTCCTTTCCTTCCCTTTTTCTCTCTCATATTTTGAAAGAAACCTTGCATTATTGATTAATATAAGAATAACCTTAACTTTAATCTTATATTCATGAGAGTTCTGGGTTAAGCCCCTATTTTCAGGAAGAAGAACAATTTTCCACCAATTTTTATTTAATGAGCATTTCATTTCATCTCTTCTACATGCCATATTCATGAAGCAAATATGGAAAATATGCAAAGGGAGAATAAAATCCTATCTTGAGTTTTTAATTATTTGGGAATAGGCAAGGCAGTGATCAAAGTAAAAATCAATAAAGGGCACTGTCCAATGGATTCCTAAATTGAGCTGTATAGGGGTACTATAAAATTCAATACTAGTGTAGCCAGGTGCAGTGGTACATACCTGTAATCCATGCTACTTGTGACACTGAGGTTGGAAGATTGCAAGTTCAAGACCAGCCTCAGCAACTTAGCAAGGTCCAAAGCAAGTTTAATAAGATTCTGTCTCAAAATAAAAAAGACAAGGGCTGGGGATGTGGCTCAGTGATAAAGTGCCCCTGGATTCAATCTCCAGTACAAACAAACAAATAAAAATCAACTCTAGTGTAAAATTCTCGTAAGAAAACTGTCATCTTTTAAAATTACATATTTAATATGTACAAGCGTAATGTGTAATATTCCCAAAGAGAAATAAACCTTTAAAATCAGCTGTATTGTGAAGGTTTTGCTTACTTCATCACCAGGCTCTTAACTACAATCGTGACAGATGACTGTCACGTTGCTGTCAGTAACTCTGCAATACCCATGCAGGGGCTCTAACTCTGGACTCCCTATTATCAAAAAGGGTTCATTGAGAACTGAACCACTGTGGCAGAGCATCGATTTATCAATTATGTATAGTTTTCTCCTTCCAGTTAGTTCATTGTGTGTGTGTGTGTGTGTGTGTGTGTGTGTGTGTATGACTACAAATAATGTACTTCACTAGAAGGTCCTTAGCAGCAGAGATGTGCCTTGTTCTCACCTAGGGTCTAGAGCTTTCAAGAATATTGATTGACTAGACAAGCAAATAAAAGAATAAAATTTACTTTTGATATTAGCTCTTCATAAAGGAACACATTTACACTCTTCGTCACTTGTTCTGGTGCAATAAATTTTTCTTTCTTCTTGTGTTGATTAATTTCTATTGATTCTCAGTGTGTAGTCCACAATGTTCTTGTCTCACACCATTTAGTATTAGGTTGTTGATTCCCTGTAACAGGGTCCTCATAATCATTTGCAGAAAATTCTAAATCTTTGCTGATGTGCCTCATCCAAGTTCATTTTAGGGACAGAATCATTATCAAATACATTGGATAGGAGGCTCTGGTATGCTCCAGTATATTTTACGACAAAGTAGAGGAGTTTTTTGCTGTTTGGTTGGTTAGTTTTGGGATTTGTTGTTAGATTTTATTTGCTGTTTGTTTGATTGGTTTGGTTTGGTTGGGGTTTGAGTTTGGTTTTTGGTAACTTCAAGTCAATATCATCAGTAGGTCCAGGAATATCTGAGACCAGATATTTTAGAAAGTAAGGTGGAGAATGGGAAAAGGAAAAGAGGATAGAGAAAGGAAAACTTCACTAATAACAGTTAATTCTTTTAACTTTTGTATAGCCCCATAACTTTGTTTTCTGTAATATTCTTTCATTTTAATTATTTGAGCTTGTACCCACTTTTCCTAAATTCTGTTAATTTTGTAGTCATGGAAGTTACATTCGTATCTTCTCAGCAAGAATGACAGCAAAGTACAATCATTTTGGATATGATCTGAGGTACATAAGACACCTTGATCAAGACTGGGGTCATTTGCCATTCAGTTCTTAACAGACAAGCGACATTAGCCCTGGACTGGTGACAGTAAACACATTGTTAGACTCTGTCCCTGCCCTTGGTATAAGAACAGCTCGTGTCCACTTACTGTCTGTTGGGCATTACTACATCATTACTACATCATTACTACATCCTGAAAACTGAGAGCCCACCCTTAAATCAGATGGTAGATTCATCATTATGTGCCAAAACAAAACAGTCAAATACAAGATTAATGCCACCTGTGTGGTAAAATCAGCTGTGAGCCTTTGCCTAGTTCTATGCCTATTCGGAATTCACTGATTCTTATTTCTATCCATTCCATTTGCCATTCAAAATAAAATTTCAAAATCCCTATTCTTGTACTGAACGAGAGCTCTCTGGATTTGCCCTCACTCCTCTCTAGTAGGGAATACAGTATTAAACAAGCAAAGTGCAAAAGTATATCAAATCTATCAAGTTATACAAGTGCATTAAAATCTACCACAAGAAGGAGGACATGGTGCAATGAAAAATAATAATAGGAGAAGGGTATTATTGTGTAATGATGGACTGTATTTAACCTGACACCTGAAAGATAAGAAGACCTCTTTATGATAAGAGAGAGGGCCTTCCAGTTTCGTGGGGAGGCGCTGGGACAAGAAAGCGGTCAAGAGACTAACAAAACTAAAGGAGACCTGTGGGAACGGCTGGAACAGAAGAGTTCCAGAATCAGGAAAGTGAGAGGAGAGGGAACTGGGGGAATATGTATGGGGTATAATACAAGATGTTGCAGACCAACATAAAATATTGGGGTTTTATTTTAAATGTAATAGAAACCACTTAAGAACTTTCAGCAGTAGGAAGACATAAGATTTAAATTTTTAAAGATCACTTTCAGTGTGGTATGGTGAATATGTTGGAGAGAGAGATGAATGGGGAAAAATGAAACCATGGGGAGACCTCATATGGGATTTCAGTGTCAAGATAGACTTGGTGGTAGCTAGGATTAGGACTGTGGTTGAGGAGTGGCAGGTGGTTCTGAAAGTACAAGAGTTGGACTTTGTGATGGGTTATATTTAGAAAAAGAAGATGGAGGGATTACGCATGACTCCAATGGTTCTGATTCAAATGTTTAGGTGGGTGTTTGCTGAGTTAGGAAACTCTGCAGGAATCATAGACTTCAGGGAGAAATGCAAGAATTCAGTTTGGGACAGGTTAACTCAGTGTCTGAGCTACTTGAAAAAAATATGAAAAGTAGGCAATAGGAGGGCAGGAAGAGAAACTCTAAAAGGACCTCTGCTGTGTGCACCTTCCTTCTGCCTCCCATGTCACTACCTTGAACCCCAGCTAATCCCAAATAGGGGGATGTGGTCAGCAAAAGGAAACTCAATATTTTATTTAATCAAATCACATACACTGTGTTGCATTTGACTTGGCAACTCCTGGGTGAACTGCTGCCAAGTCAAATTTTTAATCCAGATAATGAGCTATATCTATTGCCTACCACATCTGCTTCCTGCTTTTCTGCAAGCAGAAAAACCACCACAAGGTAGAATAATAGACAACATCATAGAAGAGGAAGCAACTGCTATTGGTTGATCTCACAGTGAAAAATCTGAGAAGGAAAACTGTATTTTGAAGAATGTCCAAGAGACTAAAATGTAAAGTAAGAGTGTGCTGTCCATATTTGGAGGGACATCAGACAGCATTAAAAAGAAACCAGGAATTCAAGGCAAGGTGATGTATGCAGGGACAGGAATCAAGAACATTGCCACCTGGGGAACTTCAGAACTCCCCAGTAGGGCAGACGCTTCTGTCTTATTGTAACATCTAGAGCCATCTGTACTGGTCTCAAAGCACCAAGGACCTCATTCCCAGTGGGACAAGAAAGCATTTGACAAATGATCATAAAGGAGTCTACCTGGTGGTTTAAAGTTTGTATTTGACTTATTACTGAGTAGAAACAGTATGTTCAACTTAACTCTTCCATGACTCTATCTATGCCATCCCCATTTTATACAAAAAGAAATTGAGGTTCAGAGAACTAAGAAATGTGTCCAAAGTTTTACATCTAGTAAATGATGTAAGCAGAATTTATTACAGATCAGTTTGATTTTCATGCCACAATGTAAAAATGTGTCTCAAATTAATGAACCAAGTAGAGATTTGAAAAATAAGTAGAAAATTTACCAATAAATTTCCCATTTTTTCTCAATTTGGTATCCCCTTATACAACTTTGTTTTAATGTTAGTAATATCTATCATCTGTTTGTCAAAAATATGCCACAAATGTTATTCTAGAATGTTATAAAGATCAAATATCTGAACACTGAACATTCTGTCGAATAAGCAAAATACAAGGTAAAGGGAATATAGAAACAGAAAATACACTTTTTGTTTTTGGTATTGGGGATTAAACTCAGTGCCTTACACATGCTAGGTAAGCACTCTCTCTGGGATACATGCACATCCTGAAAATGTACTTTAAATTTGAGACAGCCTGGCCCTTTGAAGTGGTGCATGCATGTAATCCCAGTGGCTTGGGAGGCTGAGGCAGGAAGACCACAAGTTCAAAGGAAGCCTCAGCAACTTAATGAGGCCCTGAGCAACTTCACAGGACCCTGTGTCACAGTAAAAAATAAAGCTGGCGATGTGACTCAGTGGTTAACTGTCCCTGGGTTCAATCCCCCGTCCAAAAAAACAAGAACACTGATGACAGTGTCTATGTTTTTGACATCTACATCAAAGAATAACATGTACATGTTGCTTATTAACTACTACTATAGGCAATTCATCAACTCTTTTCCAAAATATAAAGATTTTATGAAGACAAAAGTAAAAAAAAAAAAATTTCAAGACACAACCCCAGCTATCTTTATTTCAACCCAACTTGTCTATTTACCTTTTCTGAATTCAGTTCACTCTGGTACCTCAGCTTTTGCTCAAGCTTTTGCTTCTCCCTAAATAGCCTTGTTTTATATATATATTTCTCTTGAAAGACACTCAATTTAATATATATTAAATATTCAATATTACACATATAGCGTATGTATTTAAAATAAATTATCGATTCATTAACACTGAACTCAAGGCCAACAGCATTGTAACTAATATGTGGAAGCAGCTTATCTAACTCGTATTTTCTCAGTGAGACATATCACAGCCTTCCTATTCTAAAGAATGCCAGGGTTTAGCATGACACTTGAAGACTGGTGTAAACAGCAAAACAGCAACAAAAACACAAAATCCTGCGCAGTGTGGTGCTGAACACCAAAAGAACCACCAAAAGAACATATGTTTATTCTTGAGAGTTGAAATAAGAAGGCGGGGAACCTCCGCTTATTCAGCTCAGCTGAGAATAGGCAGGTAAGGGGGCTCAAATCTGCTGCCACTTTGCCCTTACCTGCAAATGACCACAGAAGTGCCTCAGATACTGATTTGGGGAGTCAGAAATACATTTTAGCAAGTAGATGAATTATCAAATACAAACTCCACAAATCATAAGGATCAATTCTGTTCACATTGCATTGCCTATCTCCCCTTCTTGATAGCTAAGTTCTATTACAGCAAAGACTTTTTGTTGGTTTTATTTTTCTCATCAGTTCTTCCTCAGCACCTAGACCAGCATTGACTACTAGAATTGTAACACCATAATGTGACTTATTATGTAATTTTTAAGTGTTTAAATAACCATGTTTTTTAAAAATGTAAAATTTATTTTCATAATGTATGAATTTACCTTAGTATACATCAAATACTATTTCAACATCTTATCAATATAAAAATGTTAATGCAATATTTTACTTTTCTTTGTTTAGTTGTTTCATTTCTTTGAAATTCAGAAATATCACTCCTACACAAACACTTTTTCATTAGCTACGATTATCTTCATTTAATATATGCAGTATCCAAGATGCACTAAATTGCCCACAGTTACATAGAATTCTAGAATAAGAACCTGAATACTCAACTATCAGACCAAATCTAATGTTGCCAAAGATGTCTTCCTGAAAAGGCACTAGTGCAGTTTTACCTAAAATATCTAGTAAGATATTAGTCAAAAGATTTTTCACTATGGAAGGGATCACATGGTTCTGAAAGCATTTTCAGTTTAGTCAAATCTAGAGTATATGGCTTAGCATTTTAAGAACCAGGTAATGCTAATAAGTGTAATTATTATGTGACCAAGAGATTAAGCACACTCTAACCTGAGAGCCTATTAGCTGTCCCATAACTTACCAGAAGCTAATTAGGAAGAATGGTGGTATTGCTGGCTAGGCTTTGGAACATTAAGTATAAGGCATCTTGGATTATTGTCACCTACAAGCAGAGAATCTTTGTACATTGCTGAAGGCAACATGGAAAAAGGCATTACCATTCTTGAGAGCCACATAGTTCCCCTCATTCTTATATTGCATGAAAGACTTTGCTATTTTTTCTTATTTGTGAAGCAAACACTGTTTTTAATACAAGTTTATGTGACAAAAATACTGCAAGACACCTAATGAATGGCAATGTAATAATCAATTCATAATATTTACCTTCTTATGATTCCAAAAAGGACTTAGGTGGCTTAATCAATTAATAAGAACAGCTCATGACTGATGAGCACAAACAACTTTTTTTTTGTGGTGCTGGGAATTGAACCCAGGGCCTTAGTGCTTATGAGGCAAGCACTCTTCCAACTGAGCTATATCCCCAGCCCCAAACAACTTGTTTTTTATGCTCAAATCCTACTCACATAAAAATCTGCAGGGTTAATCAGAGGTAATTTGTTGGAGATCAAAAAATGGAGACAAGAGAAGGTTAATCAGAGAAGTCATAAAATAATGAAGTTCATTTTGATTCTGATAAGAATGAGGAGCCCTCCATATCAGACTAAAAATTGCAAATCATATTTTCAATTTCCCTGAAGCCAGACTCTGATTACAGCAAATGTTATACTATTGGATCACATCAGTTTGCAGGTATTCCTCACATGCTCCTAGAGAAAGTGATCGGACACTTCAGTCCAAGGAGAGGGCACCAGGCCTCCACATCCGAAGCAAGGAGCATGCAACACAGGCCACTACAGACATTGAAACATGCTTCCCCAATCATATTTCCCTACAGCAATAGAGCTTTTTAATAGAAAAATAACCAGAATATTTTTCCAATTCAACTATTGTTTCTGGCTTTTTTGTTGTTATTTAAATTGTCTATAAATATGGAGTTTTCAAGAAATGAACCAAAATATGCTTCAGATATCACCATGAAGTAACTAGGGCTGAAAGTTTCTATTTAGTTTTAAAATATTCTAAAATAGGGGTATAGCTTAGTGGTAGAACATTTGCCTAGCATACTCAAGGCTTTGGATTCAATCCAAAGCACTTAAAAAAATATTCTAACATGATAACAAAGATTTTCTCCCATTCTATAGGTTCTCTTTTCATACTCTTGATTGTTTCTTTTTCTGTGAAGAAGCTTTTTAGTTTGATGCCATCCCATTTATTGATTTTTAAATGTAAGTTCTTATGTTTTACTAAGAGTCTTCTTAAGGAAGCCAGTAAGTTGGAGTGTTGGGCCTACATTTTCTTCTAGCAGGTTCAGGGTTTCTGATATAATTTGTATGTCTTTGATACACTTAGAATTGATTTTGTACAGAGTTAGAGATATGGGTTAACTTATTCTGTTACATATGGATTTCCAGTTTTCCCAGCACCATTTGTTGAAGAGGCTTTCTTTTCTCCAGTGTGTTTTTGGTGCCTTTGTCTGTTAAGAGGAACTGTATTGTTTGGGCTTGTCTCTGTATATTCTACTCTGTTCCATTGGTTTTCTTGCCTCTTTTGGTGCCAATATCATGCTGCTTTTGTTACTATAGCTCTGTAGTATGTTTTAAGTTCTGGTGTTGTGTTGCCTCTTGCTTTGTTTTTCTCACTAAGGATTGCTTTAGCTATTCTGGGCCTCTTATTTTTCCAAATGAATTTCATGACAGCTTTTTCTTTTTCTATGAAGAACGTTGTTAAAATTTTGATGGAAATTGCGTCTGTATGGTACTTTTGGTAGTATGGCCATTTTGACAATATCCATTCTTCCTATCCAAGAACATGGGAGGTCTTACCATATTCTAAGGTCTTCCTCAATTTCTTTCTTTAATGTTCTATAGTTTTTACTAGAGATCCTTCATCTATTTTGTTAGATTGATTTCTAGGTTTGTTTGTTTGTTTTTTGAAGTTATTGTGAATGGGATGGCTTCCCAAATTTCTCTTTCATCTGATTCATCATTGAAATATAAGAATGCAATTGATTTAAGTTTAATTTTGTATCTTGTTACTTTGCTGATTTCATTTATGAGTTTTAGAAGTTTACTGGTGGAGTTTTCATCTTATTCCAATCAGAATGACAATTATCAAGAGTACAAGTAGCAACAAATGTTGGTGAGGAAGTGGGGAAAAGGGAGTGCTCATACATTGTTGGTGGAACTGCAAATTGGTGCAACCACTGTGGAAAGCAGTAGGGAGATTTCTCAAAAAACTAGGAATAGAACCACCATTTGACCCAGTTATCCCACTCCTTGGCATTTAACCAAAGGATTTAAAATCAACATACTACAGTGACACAGCCACATTAATGTTTAAAGCCACACAGTTCACAATAGCTAACCTATGGAACCAATCTAGATGCCCATCAGCAGATAAATGGATAAAGAAATTGTGTTATATATACATAATGGAATATTACTCAGCCAGACTGACTTTATGACATTTGCCAGTAAATGGATGGATCTGGAGACTATCCTGCTAAGTGAAATAAACTAATCCCCTCAAAAAATAAAGGTCAAATATTTTTTGCTGATTTCTGGAAACTAAACCACAATAAAGGGGGTGAGGGGAGTAAGAGTAGATTAGACAAAAGGGAACAAAAGGAAGGGGGAATAGGAATAGAAAAGACAGAAGACAAAAATCTAACAATTTTCTTATGTACGTATATGAAAATACCTAAGTGAATCTCACCATCATGTACACCCACAAGAATGAGGTCCTAATTAGAAAAAGATTAGAGTTGATTTTGTACAGAATTAGAGATATGGGTTAACTTATTCTGTCACATATGGATTTCCAGTTTTCCAGTGCACCATTTGTTGAAGAGGCTTTCTTTTCTCTAGTGTGTTTTTGGTGTCTTTGTCTATTAAGAGGCTTGTATAATTTTGTCAAAATAGATTCTACTGTCATGTATAACTGAAAAGAACCAATAAAAAATTGCAAAAAAAAAAAAAAGAAATTACAAGAGAGAGTAAAAGTCAGAGTACACAAATTTAATCCTGACTTTGAGGAATAGGAAAAAAATAAATCCATTCTTTCCAAACCAGGTCAAGAGATATGCCATGTTTGTATCAAATTTCAATGAATTATTTTTTTCTCACAAAAAAAAGGTGCTATAATGTGGTCTTATCCAGTCAGCAATTTTAGTTAGAACACA
Organism: Glaucomys volans; assembly: GCA_020662805.1. Taxonomy (NCBI): domain Eukaryota; kingdom Metazoa; phylum Chordata; class Mammalia; order Rodentia; family Sciuridae; genus Glaucomys; species Glaucomys volans. The sequence goes on along the minus strand of JAJEJO010000575.1, from coordinate 954,983 downwards.
GAGAGCAGAGCAGAATCCCAACAAGCTTCCCCCTACTCCTGTTCCAGCTCTTCATCTGTCACAAGCATTGCCTCCAATACATCTCTCTTCCTCCTAACTCTATCTTGGCATTGGCTTCTCAGAGGACCTGAGTGGACACAGGACACAGAAATGGACAAGCCCTTCTCCTAAAAGTTGAAAATGGAGTTTGCCATGAACAGAACCATAGCCTTGGGGTGAGAGGCCCACACACCCCGTATTTGTTTCTGTTTGACGTAATTATCTGCACTAACAAGGCAAATTACTATGAGATGCTGTAGCACCTAGAAAACCATGTGTTCAGTGCCCTCAGGAGGGTGTGAAAAGGCAGGGTCTCCTGTGGAAAGAAGGACTCCATAGGAAGGGGAGCTTTAAGAGGAAAACAATGGCAAAAATTCACTGAATAAAATGAAGAACTAAAATAAAAATGCAACAGCAAGTTTAAAGTCAGCATGGGGGGAAATCAAGAAACAAAATGTTAACTGTGGAAACCAAATAGGGGGTTTACTGAGGAATAAATATGAACAACTGGAAATTTAACAATACTAAATACAAAAAAAAAAAAAACCAACAACAAAAACATCCTGCTGAATAGAGCAGAAGCCTGAGTAAGTACAATGAAAGGTTTCATTGTGTTTCAAGGAAATTTAATTCAAAAATTGATCTAGGATGGTAATTTTAATTTTTCAGGATAAAGAAAGAAGTTGAGACATTCAGCCAAGAGGGGAAAAAATGTCTATTTACAAATGCACAAAAATTAGACTGGCTGCAGCCTATTTATGTGCGATGTTGAATCCTGAAATAATGAAGAAACTCCCACGCTTGCCTTTGTCATTCTTCATGGTCCCTCTTGGTGGTTTTCCTGAGTTGATAGCATGGTGGTCACACTCAGTTCAACATGAGGCTCTAATCCACCTGGAAGGGAGATGGGTCCACCCTCTTTCCCTGCACCTCCTCGGCGTTTTTTCTGCAATTGTACTAGGAGAGCAATCGACCTCCCTGGGCCATGACCCTGTAGCCCCTCAGCAGCCCTGCCTCCACCCACCAGTACTGTCAAGCAATTTCCTGCTCCTAACACCCAAAATGTTTCAGAATTAAAACACAAACAGAAAATCAGTCTCATTTTCCTGTACAAGGAAGGCGAGTTTAATATTTCTCATATATAGGAGATACATAAATCCATAGGACAGCACTCAATAAGGCCTCCAAATTTAAAAGAATGACAAAGGATGGAAATGAGGTAACTCAAAAAAAGCTACAGGTAGTAGCTAATTTACATATAAAATATAACCACTCTTACTCATAAACAAACATACATCAAATGGCAAAGTCTTAACGTCTCTTTGTTTCTTTCCTTCCTTTCTTCCTTCCTTCCTTCCTTCCTTTTTTTTTTTTTTTTTTTTTTGTACTGGGGATTGAAAGCCCAGGGGTGCTTAACCACTGAGTCACATTCCCAGTCTCTTTATATATATATATATATATATATATATATATATATATATATATATTTTTTTTTTTTTTTTAAGAGACAGGGAAAAATGTGTTGTTCTTATACGAATTAGGAACAAGTGAATAGTAATTAAATAGAAGTAGATGAGATGGGTTTGTATTGAAGTTTGAATTCCAACAGAAGCAAACCCAGAGAAAATGTTTTGTGAATACCATTAATTTGGCAAGTGATCCAAGTAAACACCTACAAGAAAGTAGAGATAAAGGAAGGAAAGGAAGGCAATAAAAGTTATGAATAAGTTATCACTGTGAGCAAATAGAACCAAATACATTTTATTTAGAGATAGGGTCTTGCGGAGTTGCTTAGGGCCTTGCTAAGTTGCTGAAGATGGCTATGAACTCCAATCCTTTTGCCACAGCCTCCAGAGCCACGGGGATTACAGGCATGTACCACTGTACCAGGCGTATGTCCTTTTCTGATGCTTTTAAGGATGGAAAGAAATATGTGAAGTACTCTCAAAACGGCTCTTAAACATGGATTTTGTGACAAAATATTTTGAATCAATTTGGTTTCATTCATCAATAAGATTGTACCTAATAATTCAGGCAATCACTCACATCTAATGAAAAAAGTAAAATATAAACCAATATTTAGATTTCAAGATGCCTACATTATTCAGCTTTAATAGTAAGAAAAAAATGAAAGTAAATTCACTATCCAAAATAAATAAAAGATCATCCATAATGCCAGTGGACCTCTTAAAATGATATTCATGAGAAATTGAAAAAATAAGAAAATGCTTGAATTTTAATCATCTAATGTTAAGAAGGATAGCAGGTCATAAAGTTACCTAGGTATCTACATATGTAGGTGTAAGTGTGTGTGTGTGTGTGTGTGTGTGTGTGTGTGTGTGTCCTTTTTATCAGGATCATTGATCTTAACTATAGAAAAACCTACCAGAATGTTACTTGGTATAAGAGCATACATAAACTTTCTTGCTTCCAAATGTTTACGTTTTTCTGTACTCTCAAATTCTTTTAAAATAAGAGTGTGCCCCTTTCATAGGAAAAAAAAATTAATTCTACTTATTTATTTCACAGTCTTGGATATTTAAAAAAGGATAACAAAAAGAACTTTTAAAATTATGAACTAGAGCCAGGTGCGGTGGTACAAGCCTGTAATCCCAGTGGCTTGGGAGACTGAGGCAGGAGGCATGAGAGTTCAAACCAGCCTCAGCCAAAGCAACTCAGTGAGACCCTGTCTCTAAATAAAATACAAAATAGGGCTGGGGATGTGGCTCAGTGGCTGAGTGTCCCTGAGTTCAATCCCAGGTAGCCACCCTCCAAAATTATAAACTCGAGGTTGCAAACTGATAGACTACAGATCTTTTGTTTTTGTTTTGTTTTGTTTTGTTTTGTTTTGCTTATGGTATGTTTTTGTGTTGATTTTATAGCCAGTATCCAAATATAGGGAGATTTCATATAAAAATATAGATATCTGGCCTATCTAGAAAAATCAAATCTTGCCATGCCCCCACAGGGCAGTCATGACTACAGCTGAGGGCACAAACTTCCTGACACAGCCTCCTTCTCCCATTCACATTACCTGCTCTGACCCTCATAGGCATTTTACTTAGGTAGGAATACTTGGCAAATACAAAGTTTTATTAATACCACTGTACTCCATATAGTGAAGGCCACCTCTTAGCACTAGACTCCTGAGCTCAGCTGGTTGGCTGCCTGGAGTGGAGCATATTAAAGCCTGGAAGGCTTGGGGGTGTAACAGGTGCACTCTCCTCATCTCAAGACTTCCAAGCTGTTCTACAGTCTGTCTCTCTCCTCCAAATCAGTGTTTGTTACAGATGATCAACATAGTCCCAATCTGTGCCTAAGTCACCACCACCATGGCTGGATTCTGTCACTCTTCAATTTTTTGGTTTCTTACTATTTTCCTTTTTTTTTTTTTGTTTCATGTGCTTCCAATTTCTTCTGAAATGTCTTTCAACTTCTATATAAATAGACCGGTTTTTATAGATCTCCCCAGTCCATTAAGGTACTTTTTTACTTGCTCATACTAAACTATCCAGTTACAGCTTATTTATTCATTCATTTAACAAACAGCAATAGTATGCTGTTGAGAAATAGCAGTAAAGGGACTTGGGGGTGTAGCTTGGTGGTGAAGTGCTTGCCTAGCACACACAAGGCCTGGAGTTCCATCCCCAGCACAGTTAACAAAAATAAAAAATAAAAAATCCCCTACTGCCTCCACATCTGGTGGATTTACACTTCTGTGAGAGAAAGATAGACAATGAAATGGAGAAATCAGATAATTTCAGAGAGTGATATATGCTATGAAAGCAAAACAATGTTAAGGTCTGTCTGAGACAGAGCTCTGAGCTGAATAAAAGTGGCACGCACTCAGAAGAACTGGGAGGAGAGCATGGCAGGACTGGCCAAGAGCGAGCATGAAGGAAAGAAAGTGGGAAGGTGCTTGGCAAAGCAGTGGTGCAGGAGGTCACCGTCAGAATCACCTAGAAAGAGGGGTTGGGTCTGCCAGCAGGGCAAGGCCAGTTCAAGAGGATGGAGCCTTACAGACACTGTTAGGAATTTTAACCACAGAGGAAAGGTCTCTCACAAGGCTGCTGCAATAGTTCCAAGAAAAAAATAAAAAGCAGTATTAACGGGATTCCTCAAGTTGTTTTTGTATTTTTCCCAGGTCTAGTCATTTTTCCTTACATCTTCTGAGGCTGTTTATTTGCTACCATAGAGATGTATCTCAGCAACATAGACATACGTCCATAGTTAGTCTAGAAGTCAGAAAGTTATGGGAGGCTAGGTTTGGAATAGTTCATGTTTCACTATACTTAAGGAAATAAATTACTGTGTTTCTCTGAGTCTAATATTCCATTTGTTAAAGATGCTCCATCATTTTATGCAGTACTAAGAAAGAAATGTTCTCAACTAAATGATTACCCAAGGCTTCCTTATCCTACAGAATTTTTTTTCACATGTACTGAAAGAGTCCTTCAATTATTTAGATATGAATTTTCTTCACCTTTCCCTATTGTAAAAAATTTTGATTATAAAGCTAAAGCATAATTTAATCTTAAGACATTCAAAACAGCAATTAAAATCAGCACATGTGAAATTAGTAATGCACATAATTCAACTGAAGTCCCCTTAAAAAGCTTAAAGCTTCTTCCACATTTGTGCATTTAAAGAGGACAACCCATCCTCACTGCCTTCTGGCCAACAGTGGTTGGAAGATATCACCATTTTGTAAGAAACCCTGATTCTAGAGATGTTAAAATAAAATAAAATGTGCACCTTCTAATTGATGATATAGTTATAGTAGGAAAATATCTAAGTAAGCAAAAAACAAATAGGAATAGAATAAAGTCTCGATTTTATTAAAACAAAGAAGACTATATGCTGTTCCGCTTTGCTGTTCCACTCTAAATTTATCTTCCCATTAATCAGAAAACTTACATCTAATACTAATCAATCTTTCTTTCCCTGTATTTCTCTCTCTCTCTCAGTTGCATCATCATATGCACATAATCAAACACATACTTTTATCATAACATAAAGAGTTCCAAAAATGTAAAGATGAATTGAAAAATCAATTTTCCTTTTTGTCTTAATTCAAGGCCCCAGTTCAATGTCTCTCTCTACTGCTCTTCTTCTGGTTATTAAGGCATTTTATTCTCTGGTAATAAGAGGATTATTTTGGGTTCTGGCGGGGAGGTTGGACCCTTCGGCGCCATTTTGCAGCTTCCCTGGCAGAGGGCAACCATCTGGGGCTGCCTGAGTCCTCAGAGCTGAGTTCTGGTCTTCCCCGCCACTGCGAGGCCTCTCCTGGGGAGGTCTGACCTGGAGCGACTGGAGTTGCTGGCTCCAGCAGGGAGTTGGACACTTCAGCACCATTTTGCAGCTTCCCTGGCAGAAGGTGACCATCTGAGGCTGCCTGAGTCCTCAGAGCTGAGCTCCAGTCTTCCAGTATTCCCCGCCACTGCGAGGCGTCTCCTGGGGAGGTCTGGCCTGGAGCAGAGGGAGTCGCCAGCTCCAGCGGGGAGATTGGGTCCTTCGGCACTATTTTACAGCTTCCCTGGCAGAGAATGACCACCTGCCACCGAATGAGGCCCCAGCGAGGAGCTCAGGCCTGCCTGGGCCCTCAAGACCAGTGTCTCCATCACTGGGCACAGTTTTGTGCCCCCACCCCAACTTGGTCTAGTGCCCAGGTCCACACCCTGGCCTGGGGTCTAGCACCTTGCTGTATCTGATTGTCCATCAACACCAGGCTGCCTCTGCTCAGAAGCATTGATCATTCCCAACCTGGAGGTAGTGGGACAGCACATTTCTTGGGTCACCGCTTGATCAAGCACCTCTCAAACATCAGGTGAGTGACTGGAAATCTGCAGGGACACTTTAAGTCTTTACAGGGAAATTGCAATCCCTCTGATTTGCACTACTAGAGGGGAAGATACACAAGCAACATGAGAAAACACGGGAAGAAAGTGTCCCAAACAAACCTAGATGATATATCAAGAGAATCCAAAGACAGCATGGTAGAAGGAATGACAGAAAGGGAGTTCAAAATGTTCATAATTAAAATGATCCAAGAAGAGAATGATGTGACGAGAGAGCAGATTCAGGCTATGAATAATCAGCTAATAGAGCAATTTCAGGAAGCAAAAAATCATTTCAATAAACAGATAGAAGTTCTGAGAAAAAAACAAACAGAAATCCCTGAAGGAAACAAGGAAATGAAGGAAACAATAAACCAAGTTAAAAACTCAATAGAAAGCATAATTAACAGAATAGATCACTTGGAAGACAGAACCTCAGACAATGAAGACAAAATATTTAATCTTGAAAACAAAGTCGAACAAACAGAGAAGATGGTTAGGAATCATGAATGAAACCTCCAAGAAATATGGGACATCATGAAAAGACCAAATTTAAGAGTTATTGGGATTGAGGAAGGCACAGAGATACAAACCAAGGGTAAGAATAATCTGTTCAATGAAATAATATCAGAAAATTTCCCAAATATGATGAATGAGATGGAAAATCAATTACAAGAGGCTTATAGGACACCAAACACACAGAATTACAACAGATCCACACCAAGGCACATTATAGTGAAAATACCTAACATACAAAACAAAGATAGAATTTTAAAGGCGGTGAGAGAAAAGCATCAGATCACCTACAGGGGGAAAACAATACGGATATCAGCAGATTTCTCAGCCCAGACCCTAAAAGCAAGAAGGGCCTGGAACAACATATTTCAAGCTCTGAAAGAAAACGGATGCCAACCAAGAATCTTATACCCAGCAAAACTTACCTTCAGATTTGATGACGAAATAAAATCCTTCCATGATGAACAAAAGCTTAAAGAATTCACAAAGAGAAAGCCTGCCCTACAGAACATTCTCAACAAAATATTCAAAGAGGAAGAAACGAAAAATAACAATCTCGGTCATCATGGGGAGGAATTACCCTAAAGAAAGAGTCAATCAAAGGAGAAACAAAGTTAAGCTAAAAACCCCCAAAAAGCTAAAATGGCAAGAAATACAAGTCATATCTCAATAATAACCCTGAACGTAAATGGCCTAAACTCATCGATCAAAAGACATAGACTGGCAGATTGGATTAAAAAGAAAGACCCAACAATGTGCTGTCTTCAAGAGACTCATCACATAGAAAAACATGCCCACAGACTAAAGGTGAAAGGTTGGGAAAAAACATACCATGCACATGGACTGAGTAAGAAAGCTGGGGTTTCCATCCTCATTTCAGATAAAGCAGACTTCAAGCCAAAGTTAGTAGGGATAAAGAAGGACATTTCATACTGCTTAAAGGAAGCATAAATCAGCAAATATGAAGGAAGCATAAATCAGCAAGACATAACAATCATAAATATTTATTCACCAAACAATGGTGCATCCATGTACGTCATCATATCCTTCTCAATTTCAGGAATCAAATAGACCAAAACACAATAATACTGGGGGACTTTAACACTCTGCTCTCACTGTTGGACAGATCTTCCAAGCAAAAATTGAACAAACAAACCATAGGACTCAATGACACCATTGCTAATTTGGACTTAACAGACATATATAGAATATTGCATCCATGAAAAAGTGAATACACTTTCTTCTCAGCAGCTCATGGTTCCTTCTCTAAAATAGACCAAATGTTATGCCACAAAGCTACTCTTAGCAAATACAAAAACATAGAGATACTACCTTGTATACTATCAGATCATAATGGAATGAAATTAGATATCAACGATAAAGTTAAAAACAGAAACTACTCCAAGACCTGGAGATTAAATAATATGCTACTGAATGATGCATGGATAACAGAAAACATTAGGGGGGAAATTAAAAGATTCTTAGATGTCAACGAGAACAAAGATACAACATATCAAAATCTCTGGGACACTATGAAAGCAGTGCTGAGAGGAAAATTCATTGCATGGAGTGCATTTAATAAAAGAATGAAAAGTCAACAAATCAATGACCTCACATTACAGCTCAAAGCCCTAGAGAAAGAGGAACAGATCATCACCAAAAATAGTAGAAGACAGGAAATAATCAAAATCAGAGCTGAAATCAATGAAATTAAAACAAAAGAAACAATTCAAAAAATTGACGAAACAAAAAGTTGGTTCTTTGAAAAAATAAACAAAATTGACAAACCCTTAGCCACGCTAATGAAGAGAAGGAGAGAGAAACTCCAAATTACTAAAATTCGTGATGGAAATGGAAATATTACAACAGACACAATTGAAATACAAAATATAATAAGAAGCTACTTTGAAAATTTATACTCCAACAAAATAGAAAACCTGGAAGACGTCAACAGGTTCCTAAAGGCACATGAGCCACCCAAACTGAGTCTGGAGGACATACACAACTTAAATAGATCAATTTCAAGCAATGAAATAGAAGAAGGCATCAAAAGCCTACCAACAAAGAAAAGTCCAGGACCAGATGGATTCACAGCCGAGTTCTACAAGACCTTCAAAGAAGAGCTCATTCCAATACTCCTCAAAGTATTTCATGAAATAGAGGAGGAGGGAACCCTTCCAAACTAATTCTATGAAGCTAATATCACCCTGATACCAAAACCAGAGAAGGGCACATCGAGGAAAGAAAATTTCAGACCCATATCTCTAATGAACATAGATGCAAAAATAATTAACAAAATTTTAGCGAATCACATACAAAAGCATATTAAAAAGATAGTGCACCATGATCAAGTGGGTTTCATCCCGGGGATGCAAGGTTGGTTCAACATCCGCAAATCAATAAATGTAATTCACCACATCAACAGACGTAAAGTCAAGAACCACATGATTATTTCAATAGATGCAGAGAAAGCATTTGATAAAATACAGCATCCCTTCATGCTCAAAACACTAGAAAAAATAGGGATAGTGGGGACATTCCTTAACATTGTAAAGGCTATCTATGCCAAGCTCACAGCTAACATCATTGTAAATGGAGGAAAATTGAAAGCATTTCCCCTGAGAACTGGAACAAGGCAGGGATGCCCTCTTTCGCCACTACTATTCAACATTGTTCTTGAAACTCTAGCCAGAGCAATTAGACAGACCAAAGAAATTAGAGGAATACAAATAGGAAAAGAAGATTTCAAACTATCCCTGTTTGCTGATGACATGATTTTCTATTTAGAAGACCCTAAGAGTTCCACCAGAAAACTTCTGGAACTCATAAATGAATTCAGTAAAGTAGCAGGATATAAAATTAATGCTCATAAATCTAATGCATTTTTATTCATAAGTGATGCATCTTCTGAGAGAGAAATTTGGCAGGAAAACTGCCAAATTCACAATAACTTCAATAAAGTAAAATACTTGGGAACCAATCTAACAAAAGAAGTGAAAGACCTCTACAATGAGAACTACAGAACACTAAAGAAAGAAGTTAAAGAGAACTTGAGAAGATGGAAAGATCTCCCATGTTCTTGGATAGGCAGAATTAATATTATCAAAATGGCTTTACTTCCAAAAGTGCTATACAAATTCAATGCAATTCCAATTAAAATCCCAATGACGGACCTCATAGAAATAGAGCAAGCAATCATGAAATTCATTTGGAGGAATAAGAGACCCAGAATAGCTAAAGCAATCCTTAGCAAGAAGAGTGAAGCAGGGGGTATCACAATACCAGACCTTCAACTATACTACAGAGTAATAGTAACAAAAACAGTGTAGTATTGGCACCAAATTTGACAGGTAGATCAATGGTACAGAATGGAGGACACAGAGACAAACCCACATACATGCAGGTATTTCATACTTGACAAAGGAGCCAAAAACATACAATGGAGAAAAGACAGTCTCTTCAACAAATGTTGCTGGGAAAATTGGAAATCCATATGCAGCAAAATGAAACTAAACCCATATCTCTCACCCTGTACAAAACTCAACTCAAAGTGGATCAAGGACCTAGAAATTAGACCAGAGAATCTGCACCTAATAGAAGAGAGAATAGGTCCAAATCTTCATCATGTTGGCCTAGGACCAGATTTCCTTAACACGACTCCCAAAGTGCAAGAAATAAAAGCACGAATCAATGATTGGAATAGAGTCAAACTAAAAAGCTTTTTCTCAGCAAAGGAAACAATCAGCAATGTAAAGAGAGAGCCCTCAGAGTGGGAGAAAATCTTTGCTACACACAGTTCAGATAGAGCACTAATCTCCAGAATCTACAAAGTACTCAAAAATCTTTACAACAAGAACACTAATAACCCAATCAAAAAAGCAACAACAGGCCTTGGCGAGGATGTGGGGAAAAGGGTACACTCATGCATTGCTGGTGGGAGTGCAAGTTGATGCAGCCACTCTGGAAACCAGTGTGGATATTCCTTAGAAAACTTGGAATCAATCCACCATTTGACCCAGCTATCCCACTCCTTGGCCTATACCCAAAGGACTTAAAATCAGATTACTACAGTGATGCAGCCATCAATGTTCATAGGTGCTCAATTCACAATAGCCAGTTTGCGGAACCAACCTAGATGCCCTTCAATAGATGAATGGATAAAGAAACTGTGGTATATATACACATTGGAATATTAGTCAGCCATAAAGAAGAATAAAATTATGGCATTTGTAGGTAAATGGATGATGTTGGACACTGTTATGCTAAGTGAGATCAGCCAATCCCCAAAATCCAAAGGCCAAATGGTCTCTCTGATAAATGAATGATGATGCATAATGCGGGGGGGAAGGGTGGCAAGAATGGAGGAAGGATAGATAGCATAGAGGGAAGGGAGGGGTGGGGTTGGGGTGGGGAGGGGAGAATAATAACAGAATGTATGACAGACTTCATTGCCCTGTGTACATGTATGAATGCACAGATGGTGTGACTCTACTTTGTGTACAACCAGAGAAACAATAGCTGTACTCCATTTGTGTTCAACGAATCAATAAGCAAATTAAAAAAAATAACAGGATTACTTCTTTAAAAAATTTTTTTAAATAATTCTATTACTAGTGGCTCAAGCAGGGTTTCTGTTGGTGTGTCCATTTTGAAGGTGCTTCCTCCGAGAAATGTAAACCTAATTGGGAAAGATTTCCCTGCTAGTAAAAGAGAACTTAGACAAAACAAAGAAGACTATATACAGCCAGCAAGAAGCTCTTCAAAAGCAGACACTGTATTTTGGGGAACATTGGTATGTATTATAGATTAAATTGTATCTCCCGCCAAAATTATGTCTAAACCCCAAACTCCTGTACCTGCAATTGTGATCTGATTTTCAAATAGAGTCTTTAAAAATGTAATAAAGTGGAGATGAGGCTCACTAGAGTAAGGTATGTCCTAATCCCATAAAGAATGTCCGAAAAAGAGAAATTTGGACACAGAACCAGGAAGAACCTCATGTGAGTACAGAGGCAGAAATAAGAGTATTGAGTCTATAAATCAAAGAACATCCCCAGGCCTTGATCACTACTTAGTCCTTTGTCTTGGCAAGTGATGTGCTATTAATTTACAATAATGGAGCTTGGGGAATATTGGCTCATTCTGCTCAAGTCCAAACTGTTCTAACCATTCCTGAAGTCCCTGAAGTCCACATTGATCTGATCTTAGACTTTTAAAAAGACACACCACAGACACACACACACTCACACACACACACACACACACACACACACACACATAGTGGATCACATTTAGGAGTGAATTTTAAGGTAAGAGAGAATGATGCTATGAGATGCCACAAAGAAAAGAAAACCTGGCTGGGCACAGGGGAACACTCCTGTAATCCCAGCAGCTCGGGAGGCTGAGACAGAGGATCGCGAGTTCAAAGCCAGCCTCAGCAAAAGCGAGGCACCAAGCAATTCAGTGAGACCCTGTCTTAAATAAAATACAAAATAGGCCTGAGGATGTGGCTCAGTAGTCAAGTGCCCCTAAGTTCAATCCCCAGTAGCACCCCTGGAAAAAAGAAAAAAAAATCTTGAAAAATCAAACTTTTGGTATTATAATTATCTTCAAATGTTAGAGGGCCATAAATGTAGAAGATGCTATCGTTTTATTTCATTTTGTTTTGTTTTGTTTTTTTCCAAATTCCTCAAGGGTTAACAATAACTAGAATTTATAAGTTAAAGTTTGTGTCAATAGCAGTATTTTAGTTGAGGCTAAATAATCTTTTATCAAGGGTAATTTAATAAGATTTGAGTACCAAATGATAGGGAGATAGTGTTAGATTAGTTTCAGGAATTCCTTCCAATATTACAAATTTATGCTTCTATGATACTTAACAAACAGTTGTTCCTCCATATATGACCAAAAAATATACTCAAAAATAATTGCATCTGTATTAAACATGTGCAGACTTTTTTCTCTTCATTATTCCCTATACAATTACATAACAACAATTCATAGTATTTATATTGTAAAGAGTAGTATAAGTAATCTAGACATCATTTAAAATACCTGGGAAGATGTACACAGGCTATATGCAAATGCTACTCCATTTTCTATAAGGAACTTGAATGGTATAGTTTGGATGCGAGGTATCCCCAAGAAGCTCACGTGCGAGAAATGAAAGAAGGTTCAGAGGAGAAATGATTGGGTTGTGAGAGTCTTAACCCAATCAGTGAATTAATCCCCTGATAAGAATTAACTTAGTGGTAACTGAAGTGATAGGGTGTGACTGGAGGAGATGGGAATTGGGGCTTGGCTAAGGGGTATTTATTTGCATCTGGTGGATGGACTTTCTCTCTGCTTCCTGATCACCATGACGTGAGCTTCTTCCCTCTGCCCTCTCCCACTCTAATGTTCAGCCTGTCCTTGAAGCCCCAAGGAACAGACCCATCCTTCTATGGAGTAAGATCTCTGAAACTGTGAGTCCTCAAATACTTTTCCTCCTTTAAAATTGTTCTGATCAGATCTTTTCATCACAGCAGCAAAAAAGCTGACTAAAGCAAGCATCTTCAGATTTTGGTATCTTCAGGGGGTCCTGGAAAAAATTCTTTGAGGACAGAGATAAAGTTTCTAAAGTAGAATTGGGTTCTTTTATTTAAAAGTACAAATGGAACCCAAATGCTTTTTTATTTAAACTTTTATCATATTTCTTTTCAAAACATTAGAGTTTAGTATTAATCAATGTCACTTTTTAGTACTTTACTACTCCTACATGTAAAAAACTTGATTATTTGTCTCTACTAACACAATTTTAATGGAGTTCTTTTGCCCTGTGCTGTTTCATTGCCAAACATTACAAGGCACTTACAAAGCACAAAGTACTTCAGGTTTATTTTAGAGAGGACACATTGAGGTCAGGAAGTAATCCATTTAATAAATGAACCTACACTGTAGTTTAATGACTTACAAACATTAGTGGCCTAGCAAGTGATTAGTGGGGCTGGTATGACAACCTGCCTCTGAGAATGTGCTACACAGCACCAACATTCTCTGCTTGGGGAGGAGGGGGTTTGGTTTACTGACTTGCCAGTTTCAAGGGCTTACCAAAATGACCAAATCTCAGGAAAGAAGAGCAGAATTTTAATTTATCAACTTTATGAAAGCACATCTGGAGAATTCTGAAAGTAAACCTGTCCCCTGGCAAAAAAATAAAATCAAGATGTTCTGAGAAATGAAGATATTTCATATAACACAAACTAGAAAAAAAAACAGAATAAAATGATGGATGCCTTAATTATCTTGAAATGGAAAATGATTGTAGAAAAATATAACTGATTTAGGACGTATTCTTGTCTGTGTTCACATTTTATTACACGGGTGATGTGCAAGTTATATAGCCAATTGTGGCTTACTGAAAAGAAAATTGTAGAAATGAGTGTAATGTTACATGTAAGTTTTGATATTTAAGACTGGTAACAAACAGATATCACAGCTGGGCTTCCTCTTCAAGTTTCAGTTCCCATTTAATTGGGAAGAGACTCAAATCCTCTTCACCAAGCTATGCCTGCAATTGAAAATATAAATTATTGCACAGAGTTCAAAGTGCACAGTGCCCTATTAATGGGCAGAGGGAAATAGAAGGTTGGGAAAGGAAGATCACACAAACTAAATATGTAAAAAGTCATGCACAAAGTATACACTTACCAAAAATTTAATTCATGAATCATATCCTGGAGGGTTTTTTTCTCTTCCAACAAAAGTTTCCCTGGCTATTTACTGATTCTGATTTTTTTAAGTACTATCAACAGAGAACCACTTCACTTGTAGAGACACCTCCACACTGCCTTTAACAGCCACCACAAAACAATTCTGATTTCACTTCCACCCACGTGGGCTAACCCACAGCATCTGTTATCTGGTTAGTACATTTCAAATAAAATTCAACCTTATAATTCCATCAAAATGATTTATCACATAGAAACAATGGTAAACCTAAGTGAAGTACCCTCACTAACAGTGACCACTGCGCCCAGCAGCTGCCATCACTTTCTAGTAATAACCACATAGGGTCCACGTCAGTGGGACATCAAAGGTTACTTTGTTGTCGTCATTTCCTGAGTAAGCTCTTTAGGGACTTATGATTCTCAGAGGACCACACAGTAAATCTTTGGAGACGAGACGATAACTGATAAGATTGCTGAGTCATATTTGTGTTTATTTCAGAAGCAATCATAATGATTTATGCTTAGGAAGAAAATATCATAATGGGAGACTCCCAGTTCCCCATCTCTTCATGACCATAAATCTTAATGGTTTGTTATTATTTTGATTGAAAATGCAATGAAAGAACTCAAATATTTTCTCAAAGCTCAGTGTACATAACAAAATCCAAAATAACATGTTAAAATATTCTCTGAAGCAGATCTTTGTTCTAAATACACAATTCAGTAATGTGGGTAGGTCAAGTTAATTAGCTAATCACCAGCTCAGAAACAGAATCTTTCGTTGTCAAGGTTTTTCTCATGTGAATACTAAACTATTAGAGATAATTAAATTTTTATTTGCTTTCAAGATGATTTTTTTAAAAGACACAACTTTCTTCTTTGAATAATTTACATGTGGCAAATATGAGGTATAAGTTCTTAAAAATATGATTAACTTTGGAGAATATTATTGAGTGATATGAATGCTATGTCACAAAACTGTTCTCCTTATATTATTAAAAATGTTAATATAAACACCCATGGAATACAATCTAAGTACAACAGGTATAAGAAATTCTAGAACAGAGACATGTCCATCATCCCAAAGGAACATAAAACTGTAAATGAAACAGAAGAAAAATTGCTGAACACAGACCGAAAATGAAACCACTCAGCCCCAAGACTCCATTTGGAGGCCTGTATTTGGGGTGCTTCTATGTAAGTCCTATTCCAAGAGCACTCCACGCTTACTGGTTTAACTCCTGGGCATCAGATGTTAGAAAGAGAAGGAAAGCAAAAACACTGCATTAAGATTAAAAATCTGAGACTACCTCCCATCTTAGTTTGGAGAAGTGAAAAACGACATTGGATTTCAGGCAAAAAAAAAAAAAAAGCAGCATTAGATAAGTAAATATTAAAAGAATAAGTGGAAATGTTTGTAACTTTACCTAGATACCCAAAGAAGTTTATCTGCTTTGGGGAAAACGTGGTTTTAATCATTCAATAGTAAAAATATTTATTCTTCTAAGTCCCAGAAAAAATACAGCCAAATATATAACATGATTTTTCAGTGCAGAGAACTTACGCTCTCACTGAATTTTAATCACAGCAGGAACACAATAGAAATGATGTATCACTCAGTCCTAAACTGTTGACTGAACACTTCCAGTCCAAGATGTCTGGCTTTATCTCTCTGCCTTCAAAAAAAATCATACTAAAATGACATAAAAACAAACCCTCAGCAATTCTATCAGCCTAGGAAATGTATTCTCAGCACACTAGAAGAGAAAAGCGGTTCTGGAGAGACTGCATGGCAGAGACACAGCAGAGCTGAATCATCCAGCCACACCAGCTTCAAAGGCAAGGGGCCTGGGAAGAATGGCCTAGCAAGTGATTAGTGGGGCTGGTACATGTTCACTTGGTGCTGTCCTGATGGACTGTACATGTTCACGTCAGACCAGAAGCCCTTGAGAAAGGGAGCCTAATGGAGAAACAAGGTTGCTCCTGGAGCCTTTGTATAGTCATGAGGCCTGAAAATTAGAATTGCAATTAGAAAATATGCAACAAGCTTTCCCCAGAAGAAAGCCAGCCTGGCCTAGTGTCTGTTCTGTGTCCCTGCTTCTGTACACACGCATGCACATACATACAAGGAGTGAGGCCTCTTGTCTCAATCTGCACTAACTTCCAGGCCAACACAAACCTTCATTTGAGAACTGAAATATTCTCCTGCTGCCAACAACCACCTAAAATATTAACTACAGATAAAACAGACAAGGAATACTCATGAACCATTTAAGGAAAATCAGCAGAGGAAAGAGAGCTAGTAAAATCTATAAACAAAAGAACTAACATAATGCCCTGAGGAACCCACGAGTGCTTGAAAATAAGCACAACTAGTAACTTTTAAAAGACTTAAAAGAATAGCACACAGAGTAAGCCTGAGGCTGCCAAGAGAAAGAAACTACTAAAACAGTAAGTGGGAAGAGAAGGAAATAAAACTTGGCTCAGAAATCAATCCCTGATATTTTCCCAGGGTACCATACAAAGAAGCAAAATATATTAAATAAATCAAAGCTGAAGGATCAAAAAGTATGAGACAAGAGTTATAAAATAAAATATGGATTCATAGATTTTTGACCTTATAGCATCCATCAACCAGGGGCTTCTATGGAGAGAGGGAGAAAGAGAAGAGGGAAAAATAGTGAAAGAGAGGAGAGAAATATATTAAAACTGCCTGTTCTTCAAAAAATAATCTATAAATTTGAATGGTCCCAACTACTCTGATCAAAACAGTAAGTCAAGTTGATCCTAAACTTTGTATAGAAGAGCAAAACACCAAGAAAAATAAGCTCTGTCAACAAAATACTTCTCAAGTGACAAATCTTAATAAGTGGAGAATTAAGATAGCGAAATTTAGGGCCGGAAAAGACTAATAGGACTATGGAAACTAGTAGAAAATCCAGAAATACAGTTAAGCATTCAGGAAAACTTGGTACATAAGTGAAGTGCTACAAGTTAGGGCAGGAAAGAACAAGCTAGTTGCTAAATGGCACAGGAATTATTGATTGGCCAGTCAGACAGGGAATACACTCCCTGTCTCACTTCTTACAAAGAGAAATGGTTCCCACATGGATTAAAGACTTAAAAGTAAAATTTTTTAAAAAAGTAAAAATCAGAACTTACCCTTCAAACAGGAGTTTAGAAAATATTGAATAATAAGGATACAAGGTCTGTATGCTTTCGTTTTGAGTAGAAATTGACTCCCCCTCTTCAGAGAGCAATCTGGTCATATATATTTAATATCTATTACTAACCACAGAAGTGTAAGGTGTGCACCTTCTAAGACCCAACATTTCTAGATATTTTCCTAAGCAAATCTAACACATATCTCAGTATGATGTTATGGAGTTATTTAAATAGCAAAAATAAAATAAAATACAAAGTTTAAAACTTAAACATCAGTAAATAGAAGAATAAATACATTGTGGTACATCCATAAATTGTGATTTAATTGCTGAAATACTATACAGGTGGTATAAAAACAAGCCAGACCCATTTGAATCCACTTAAACAAATTTCAAAGAAAAGAAAAGCAAAAAAAATGCATGTATAGTAAATACCACCTTCATAAAGTAAAAAACAGAACAACATAATATGTATGCATCCATGTGTGTATTCTGTATATTGAAAGTTGCATGAGAATAATGCACACTGCTTCATGAGGGAAGTCAGGGAGATAAAACAGTAGGATCAGGGAGGGTACAGAGAAGGTTTCAACTGCATTAGCAACAGTTTTTCATATGTATACAAATTATGACAAAATATTAAGATTTGATAAAACTGGCATATAATTACATTTGGTTTTTATTTTTCCTCCTTGTTTTCTGGAGGAAAAAATATGTTCAAAATAATTTATAACAGTCAAATATACTGCAAATATATTACAATTAATTCAAAAAATTAATTTAAAATCAACAGAATAATCATTTTTATGATTAATTTAACATGTTAATAATTTTGAAAACAGCAAACAAATAAGTCAGTAAAACTTGTAGCTAATTCCAAATTATTAAGATGATATTATAAAATTATAATCCAAAGAGTGTATTTTCTCAATGTTGCATATTTAGTAATTAGCTGAGCCAAAATTTAAACTGCATCTCTAACTAAGGACCTCACTCCTCTGCTTAAAATTATAGAATAAACTATAGGAAGCTGACTCAGAATATTAGTTGGGTAGGCCTTCTTAAATAAGACATAATACCCTCACTAAGATATTAAGGTTAACAGCACTATAAACACAGGTAATACAAATAAATACTAGGAGAAAATATTTGCAATATGTATCATTTAAAAAAGAGTCCTATTCAGAAGGTACAAAGAGCTTCAGCTCAAAGAAAAGGATGGCAAAGCACATAGAGAGTCACTGTATGAAAATGAAGTACAGAAGACCAAAAATATAAGAAAATACTCTCAAATATTTGTTTCAGAAAGTACTTTCCTATGTCATTGTTGAGACTGTAAAAATGAGTGGTAAGTTAGCAGGATCTTTCAAAAGTAAAAATGCAGATTTTTTGATAGTCCTAAAGCAGAAGTTTTCCCACATAGGCACAAAACTTTGTGCACAGCATTACTTGAAATAGTGAAATTTGGGGTTGTCCAAAGTACTTACCAACGGGAAATGGCTAATGAACAGAGTACCCACCCTGTAGAATGCAGGGTAGCTATATTATATATATATATATATTATGTATATAAACTATTTATTTAATATAAAAATAATGAGCTATGAACATGTGTACTGACATGGAATTATCAACAAGAAAAAAGAAAGTGGGAAAGTATCATCAAAGAACAATTTAAGGCAATTATGTTAACTTTAAAAAGGAAAGTTATGGATGTGTCAAAAAACATTATTTAATATAATCATGACATAATGAGATATATATTACAAGATATCACACATACCCATAAACACACTTATGTAAAAGTCCTCTAAGGATACATACTATCATCACCAGAGATGCCAGTGATGAAAGGGGAAGAGGGCGAATATTAAAAGGGACTCTGACATTTTACTGAGCGTGCTTCTCTTGTAATGTATGAGTTTGAACTATTTTGTAATTAAAAATAAGAAATGTTCAAAAAATAAATCCCATGCTTTGATTGTTTATAGTAGTCAATGAACACTTCACATTTCATCTGGCTTTGCCTGTAAAGACATAACCTAAAAGAAATATGTGGGACAATTTTAATGAAGCACTGTGGTTTAATTTGATTTGAATTTGTAGCCTATTATAGAATTCACTTTTTACTTCTCTTTACTTGAAGTTATCTGGGTAGGTAAATAAATGCTCTGGGGGGGAAGTATTAATAATTTTTAAGCATTATTAAACTCTCATAAGTTTCCTAGAAGTACATTACACAAATCACTTCTCACATTCTTCACAATGCTCTCTTGTAGTAGGTGCTAATTTCATCCTCCTTTTGTAGAGAAAAACACTAAGTTTGGAGAGATTAAAGTAGGGTTCTTGAGCCCAGATGGTCTAACTTTAGAATTTGTTTGTAACTACTACCTTCTATACCTCCCCAGACCCCAAATCCCCTCTATTTCTTTTTATCTCTTCTGTATTATGTGTGCTATCTTTGGAGCAGCTGGGTATTTTCAAGATTAAGTCTGTGTGTTATCAAATCATATAAGCCCTTAATAGACTCTAATGAAATTCAGAATCAACTGGCCATGCATGATATTACTAATTTGCTTGCTTTACCAGTAATAATTATTCTCGAATAGACTATATGCTACACCCTGTCGATTGTTATTTTGGTATTCTTTCATTTTTATTGACTACTGTGGCAGTCATACTTCATTCAGAGTGACAGTAAGTACTACCTGACTTTTCTCTTTTGTTACAGAGCGTCAATATTGATCTCTTTCCTACTGCAACACTCTTAATGTGATTGAGGATTTTCTGCTAGTCTTGACTGAAAGTATGATAAATGATAATAGCATTTATCAAAAACTAAAAAGTTATGAATTCTGAAAAAGACAAAAATGGATTGAAGTTAATAGGTATGATGTTAAGGATTATTTCTTTCCTTCCATTGAACTGTGATCCAAGTGTCAGTCTCTCTCTTTCATTATTACCATCTTCCTGTTGAAGTTGGGAAAGGGGAAGTGTGTCTGATATTTGTTCCTGAACCTGAACCATCCTCCTGCCAGCTGACTGTTTATCCGCATCTCCTATCTCCATCCACTTGCTTTTGGTCTTTGTGGACAAGGTTTAGAAACTGATAAACCTAGCTTGAACTCCTGAGCTCTAAAAAGATTTTCTGTATGGCTGTCAGTAGAGAGGTAAATACAAGTTGTATCTCATTTTCAGCCACCGATGAGTCCTTTTTTTGTCTGCATCACCACCAAAATTCAATGGCATATCAGAATTTATTGAAAGGTTAAGATAAATATATTGAATTTGAATATAGAAAAAAAAATCACATATATATATGTGAATTGACATTTTTCTTTTTAGTAGTGCCTGAGATAGGCATGAAAAACTGACCTTTCACCTTTGGTCTCTTGTATTCCTTGCCTGGCTCTCCTGTCCTCATGTATTAGCGCTAAAAAAGGAAATTCTAGTTAAATTATGTTTTTTGTTCAAGTAATTTTTCCATCATATTGTTGTTGAATTGATATATAATAATGTCAAAAATATAGACCTAGCACTTGAATGGCAGCTTTCTCTCTTAAGAGAACAGCTTCTGTAGTCCACTCTTGCTCAGACCTCCTCTACTTTCAGCAACTATTAATATGTAGAGAACTTCATGTTGAGAATAGTATTGATACATATTCAATATGTAATGCAAGATATTTGGGGGGAATGATTTTATATGTGCATTTCAAAGCAGTATATTTACATGTATAAAAAAGTTGAGGTTTTTAAGCAAATAGTCCTATTATTTTCCTAAAAAAAGGAAGGGTAATTCAGCAAGGAGGACAAGCTCTCCACAACTTGAAAATATTCATGATGGAACCAAATGATCTAACTAAGAGGTAGGATATGAGTAACTGTGGGGAGGAATTGTGTCTTTTTAATTTTGTTTATCATGTGTTCCAAGTGCTAAGAATGGCATGATTTTTTTTTTTGGTTATCAATAAACATTGAATAATTTACTAAATAAAGATACATTTTGTACTTTATAGGTATTTGTCATTTCACTTCCATATTAAAGAGCAAGGCCTCATTTGCAGAATTGCCCACTCTATTACCTAGGTTTTTATCCTTCCTCTCCCTGGAACACAATTAGTAACTTATACCATGAAGTTGGAGGTATATTCCTTGGGTACAAAAGGAAGCAGTCATAAAATTGGGAGAATTTGGTGCACTGTGGGTTTGACAGTTGCATTTGGAGGCTTAATAATCCCTTAAAATGTTTTGAACTTTGGGTGTTTTTAATTTAATACTCACTAAATAATCATTGCACACTCAATTTTTTTAAAGTTTTAGGCACTAAAAATAGAGCAATGATTCATACTAAGGAAGATTTTTTTTTCCATTTGATTGATATTGGGGACAGGAAGACAGATAATTTAAAGCAAGAAAAGGATAGAAAGAATTAATTGAGTGACTAACTGACTTCAGAGTGTGATTGACACCAGGAAGTCACCCTTAAATAGGATGGGAATGACCAGTGGAGTGTGCACACTAGCAAGGGAAGGCAGGGCCTTCTTGAGGAGGTGCAGCAGGCACTCAGATCTAAATGATGAGGCAGTGTCAGCCACGGGACAGTTCCCATGCAGAGATAAGTACCACACAGAACTATCATGGCAGGTCCAAGGACCCGATTTTATGCCAGCAAAACTAGAGGCTAGCAAGTCAGGAAGAATGAGGTAGTAGGGATGAAATCAGAAAGGAAGGGCATGCAGCCATGGTCTATTGTATTCCAGTTCATTGGGGGAAGCTCTTAAAGCAGTCTGATATATTAAAGAAGATCCTGTTAGTTGTATTTGTTGGTTTTGTTTCGTGTTGTACCTGTTACCTAGAAAATATATTTAGGTCTGCAGACATAGGAGAAGAAATCAGTGACCAAAAGAAGAGAAAACCTGAGAAATGGACACTTAGGAGAGTTCCTTGCTATCTTGGAATCCATAAGACTCAACAAAAGTGCTTGTTTAAAACACAAATTCTAGGCCAGCTGCTTGGGAGACTGACGCAGGAGGATCGCGGGTTCAAAGCCAGCCTCAGGAAAAGCAAGGTGCTATAGCAACTCAGTGAGACCCTGTCTCTAAATAAAATACAAAATAGGGCTGGGATGTGGCCCAGTGGTTGAGTGCCCCTGAGTTCTATCCCTGGTACTCCCCCACAGAAAAAAGAAAAAAGCTAGAATTTACTCCTAAAAGATTCTGACCTGTGAAGTCATAGAATCAAGAAGTTTCATTTTAACAATTACCTCCAAGGAATCCAGTGGCCAATACCAAGTGACCAACAGATCACTTTTGGTTCACTTCTTTTCAAGTTAAAAAGAAAATTTAAGAATATTTTAGGTTGATTAACCCAGAATACCACTAGAGGAAAAATCACAGGACTTTGGGAAAGTTACTCTATCTAGAAACAAGTACACTATACCCTTAACCAGAACTGAATCTCACAAAGCAAGTTTTCAGAACTTAGAGCAAGAATAAGAATGCATACTTGGTAGCAATCAGGTTCCACCTGACCTACTGTTTTAGTAGGGTGTCAAGCTAAAGCAACATCCAACACATATTCAATGACTCCATTTCCTAATCTGCCACACATAATCCATACTCCAATCCCTGTCTCAATAATCCTCACAGTTATGATTATTGATGCCACTGCTACTTAAATTCTTGCTTCTTCTTGAATCATAGTAAGCCTCATCTCTCATGGTCCAAGTCTGATTCCTGCTTTTGCATCTCTTTTCCAGCAACACACAAAAAATATACTGTGGAAAATGAACATAGATAATCTCATCATTTCTCTCTTCCCAGGCAATACTCAAACTGACTTTTCTGATCTCTTGAATAAGCCATTTTGTACATGCAGTCAAGGATCACTATCCTTTAAAACCATACCCATTTCATTCTGTACCCATGGTAGTAACAATTCAAGCTCAGCTCTTGGCATCCACCAAAAAAAGGGTTAGGCTCAGTTTATAATTCCAAACAGTTTCAGAAAATGTGGTCTGAAAGCATGTTCTCCAGAGCATATGGTTTCAGGAAGTGTTCATGTTATATTTTTCAATCCATGATAATGAAGATGTCATTGTTTGAACTTTCAAATCTACAAACATTTTGAACATTTAAAAATCTACAAATCTACAAATGTTCTGAATATTTAAATCTACAATCCATCCAGAATTGATTTTTTAGTATGGTGCATGATAAAGATCAATTAAATAGTCAGTTATCCAAGCACTATTGATTGAATATAAAAATATCCTTTCCTCACTGTATTTCTATCATTAGTCGTCATCATCATCATCACTATTATCAGCTTACAAACCTTTCTGTCTCCTCCACTACACCATGGGCATTTTCAATAAGACTTTTTAATTCCCCATTTTTAATCTACACTTAACACACTTGCCAGTTAAAAATCTATATTCAATAAAGGTTTATTTCATAACTGCTTTAGATCAATCCAAAATATAGGTAGAGATTATGTAGCAAGCACACAACTATTTTCAAAATTCAGGTGGAAGGTAGGGAATCACTGTGGCAGATCTTAAAAGATCTAAAGAGAACTTCCAAAAGACTTGAGATAGGCTAATGTTTTGGTTTTTCACTGCATTCTAAATTTCTCCTGATATGGATTCTCAGAAATATTATTAAAAGGCCGGGTACAGTGGCGCACACCTGTAATCCTAGTGGTTCGGGAGGCTGAGGTAGGAGGATCACAAGTTCAAAGTCAGCCTCAGCAAGGCACTAAGAAATTCAGTGAGACCCTGTCTCTAAATAAAATACAAAGTAGGGCTAGGGATGTGGCTCAGTGGTCGAATGCCCCTGAGTTCAAATCCCTGAACCAAAAAAAGAACTCTAAGATCTAAGATCTAATATCAGTTATCTAAGAACAAGTGATGGTAGAGTAAATTTAATAATTGTTCTAAAGAAAACCAAAATAGTTATTGTTAAAACACTGGGAACTATAGAGCTACAGATAGTTACCATACAGGCCTTCCTGTTACCTAACAACATGACGTGAACCCACCTTACAGGAGACAGTCACATATCCCAGAGATGGCGAGCACCAGCCGACACTAGAGGAGTCTCTGAGCAGACTCTCCCATAAATTTACCTCACCCTGGTTTCCTTGCCTTTCAGGGGCTGGGATTGCCTCTTCCTCTGTCTTTTCACTACTCTAAGATTTATGGCTTTCTGTGAAAGAACTCTAGGCAATGCCCCTAGGTCATTGCTTTCAGAGAGTCACTTTCCAGACAGTTACTTTTCTCCTTGTGCTATGGGCACAGCACACATGACAAACTTGTTTTTCTTGTGTTAATCTGTTTGTGACAAGAGTTTCTCAACTACAGACTTAATGAGGGTCAATGATATGTTTCTCTCTTTCAGCTTTTTTATTTAAAAAAAATTAGGAAAATATAGTTTATTTTAGAAATGTTCCTGGTATGTCCTCTCTGCAATTCCTAACAAGTTGATTGAGGACAGAAATTGTGATTTTTTTAAAACTATGTATGATGCCTGATCCTAACACAATTAAATAAATCACTGCCAATGGATGATTTATAATACAACTAGGCTGGTTCTTATACAGCAAATTGTCTCTGCCTAGCATAAACTTGCATTTAGGATCTGACTATTTGATGATGGGGTAGTCCAGCCTTTCATGTGATTTGATGAGCACAGGGCTTTTGTGAGGGGCTAAAAGATAATGGAGGCATTGGAGAAGAAATGAAAAAGAAAGATGGGGGGACAGGGCTGGCCAAGACAGGGATGGCTTGGAGCCATCTCTCTTGTTTGAAGAACCAAATTCCTGGCCTCATAATGAGAGGGCTTAATCAGAAGGGTTAGAAGATGTGCTCGTGCAAGATATTTTAGGTTGTGGGTTCAAACATTACTGCTTAATCCAGGTGTATTCCTCCCCAACCTTGTTATTGACCAGTGAGGGGCTATGGCTGTCCATAGGTTCAGAGGAGCCACATTAGGGGGTCCTGTTAAGGATCACTGGTGATAGATGTCATGGTTATGAGACTCCATGAAGAAAATGAGCCTATAAGTGACACAGTCTGATATTCCAGAAATAGCTAGTGGTGACTTTTCCAGGGGACTGAAGAAGTTTCCAGTCTCTAAGACAGAAACTAAGTCACCACAGTTGGGAAATTAATGTTGATGTGACTTCGTTTTAATAGGCTAGTGAGACTTAGGGAAATTTTATAATATATAAGTGATAAGGGATTATATATAAAAGCAGAAAATTATTGAAATCCTAATCTAGCTCAAATTTGCTACATATACTTTTATTTAAATTTTTCAATTATCCTGCTAAGTTTTATTAGCAAAAAATTTATTTTTATCCCCCTATTTTCCAAACACTGGAGACATTAGTAAACCTATTAATTTTAAGTACCATTTGAATTTCTACATACTTTTGCATGTATGTTTATTTAAGAGAAAATAATATCATTTTCATGTTCAGATATTCATATTTTTGTGTAAGGCATGTGTCTCCAATTCTCTTCCAGGTATTTTTTTTATTTAAAAGTTAGCTTATTTCATATAAGCCCTAAGGTTCTCAAAAAGGTTATTTCTAACTTACAGCATATACTTTGCTAATATTGTAAGTGAGCTTTTCCTTTATTATATTTTCTAAATAAGAATTGCTGAAATAACATACATTTGTTGTTAGACTTTTGTACTTGCCATTTGAATTTTTGTTATAATATTTTTGTTTAGTCATGTCTATTTTCTAGTTGTATGTTCACATCTATAAGTAATAATAATGTTGTCTTTGCTTTTCTAAAACATACACACAACTTACTTCTATTTAAATTTCAGTTCATTAACCAGAACTTACAGAATATAGATAAATCATAATCTGATTGAGCAGAATTCTCTATTTTTATATCCTTCCATGTGGCAAAATAGAAACACTTTGGATGCTTCCTAACTCTGTTATAATAAAATTGCAGACCAGAGGAGAAAGACGGCACAGGGAAGGACGGAGAGTGGTAGGGAGAGGTGGGTCCTTCTGAATCTACATCTGGGAAACCGAGAAGGAAGTTCCAGGGGAAATGCTCAGACCCCATGACAGTAGCAGAAATGAGGACACTGGAGCCTTTCCTGAAGTCAGGTCTTGGAGGACAGATGTAAAGAATGACCAAAAATGTTAACTGTAGTGTCGTGGTTGGACTGTGAAGGCCAAGTGCTCAGAAATGAGAAAGAACAAATTCTGTCTTCCTCACGACCTCACTTGAGCTCAAAGTGAAAAAATGGTGCTCATTTTTCATGTTAACCAGAGAAACAATTTGGTATGTTTTGTGTCTGTATTTCTATCTGGAAGTGAGAGCAAAAGTTCATAGTTCCAGCACAGGAGTAATCAAGCTACTTCATTATGGTAATAGGGATCATTTTTCTGAGGAATTTGTGATAAGACTTAAGATGAGTCCTTTAAGTCTAAGCAACAAATAAGTGGAGAGAGAAGGATTGAGGATTTCCATGAGAACCACTTGATTTTTAAGTAAAATCGATGTATGGGCAGAATTTACTGGAAGTGGAGAGTTGATTAGAATTACCTACATAACCACACAGAGATAGACTTGCAGACAGGACCAGCACCCAAGCTTCGTGTTAAGCTGAGGTGGTTATTGTGTTGCAGGAAAGGTTCCAAAGATTCGGGAAGCAGTTCCCCACAATTGACGAGCTTCCAGCTGATGATGGGAACCTCTTCTTTACAGAAATATTTCCTTTTCCAGTCAGATGCTTTCTTTTCAGAGAATTAAATTTTACAGAGCAGGGGTCAGGATGCCAGGAGCAATGGGTGGAAAGAGTATGCATTTTGGAAGCACAATGACCACCAGAATCATGACCTACTCCCATCACATTAATAGTTTGGGCAATAACTCAAAACTCTACAAACCACAGTTTACTCATCAGAAAAATAAAATTATCTATAAAATGGAATATTATCGAAATTAAACTAAGCAATATATAAATTTTATGATTTGATATGTGGCACATATAAAGAAAAAAGAAATTTGAAATACTGGTCGTACTTTATTGCTATTTGAAATATGGTTGTTACTTTGGTTTTTGCACACTGTAGATCTTTTTCACAATCTCCCCCTTTTAATCAGAAGTGATCATTGGCTCAGAGAAGCACGGATGCACATGTTATGAAAAAAAATTCTTCATTTCTGGACTTCTGAAACACAC
Organism: Glaucomys volans; assembly: GCA_020662805.1. Taxonomy (NCBI): domain Eukaryota; kingdom Metazoa; phylum Chordata; class Mammalia; order Rodentia; family Sciuridae; genus Glaucomys; species Glaucomys volans. The sequence continues at coordinate 927,498 of JAJEJO010000575.1, read as the reverse complement.
ACTTTGAATTCATGTCAGGAGCCATAGTCGTCATACCCAAGCTTTCAATAGAAACTAGTTGGAGCATTGTTTCCATGGAAACAACTTTGAGGTAGGAACAGGTGTTCAATGTCCCCAAAACTTTTCTTTATATGTAAAGAGACAAAGCTATGATGCTGGGACATATGGTTTTTCCCTAGTCCATAAGCCATATGCCAGGAAACATTAAAGAAATGGCAGAGGGATATCCTCCAGGGAGGAAAGTGTAATAGTTAAAACATACGCAAGCTTCATTCCAAGTACTTCACATATGTTAACTCATTCCTCCTCATAACAGCCTTTGTACAGAATTAAAGTTCAGAGAGGTTAAGTAAGTAATCCAAGATTCTACAGCTTATGGTTGATGGCACTGGTTTTTGAGTCTCTGATTTGGCTCAATTCTATGCTCTTAACCATTATGCCACTGTGCTAGAAAAATTAGTCCTGCTCTTGAGAGGAAGTACTGAAGAGCATCAGCAAACACAAGACTTGCCTACCATCTGAGATCTACACACTTAGAGAGGGTAGATAAAAAATTTGTCAGACATGTTTAGAAATTCCAAAGCAGAGGAGACTGTGAAAATGGCCTCATGCTTAGAGAATGGTTGCATTATTGGCCAAGGCATCTTGGTCATCAGGGTGTGATTACTTTGTCTTCCTAAGGAAGTGTTTCTCATTCTCTGCGCCTGATTCCAGGGATAGAACCAAGTGCACAGCATTCTTCTGGAGCACAGGGCCCTGTCTTCATTAGCTGGCTGCCCTCTCTGCTTGGACTGCTGCTTTAGACACTTCTCATGGCTCTGATGCCTCTGTTCAATATGTCCTGTCATTCTTGGCTAACAAAATTGGTCTTAGGCCAAATCAACCATTCCGGCAATTCCTGGGAGTCCTGTATCATCATGTCTTCTTTTTGTTGCTGAATAAACTATAGAATGGTATAACCAAAAAGAGAAAAAACAAGGACAGCTTCAAAGAAGATCTACAGGAACCTCCCCCCGACACACACACACACACACACACAAACCAACAATAGAGCACTAGGTAGGTTGGAATGGAGGATTGTTCAGAAAGACCAGGTGTAGCCAAACTTCTGCCCAATGTCTTACATGTCCCCACCTACCAGTGAGGTGTCCTGAGTGTCACTGGGTGTCAGATGCATCTGACAGAAATAGGGAGAGGTATGTGAAAACATTCCAGCTAGGGAACACTGGTCAGGAACATTCCTGGAGTATAAACAGGGAGAGTGCAACACGTGCTGCCTTGGAGCTGGAGCCTAGGTGCCATCATACCAGCACACAATATTTACTGCTCCCGGGGCACTAGGACGGCCAGATCAGGTTCACAGGGACTGAAACTGGGAGAATCCCAGGAGACCACTTTAAGCAAAAAGAGTACAAAATGATCAACACAATTCTAGAAGGAAAAGTGAAATTCTTTGTGAAAAGAAAAATTTATAAAAACTCACAAATTATAGAAAACCCAAACTATACAAGTATCACAAATTCTGGATAATAGCAACATTTTTATTATTTTCTTATCTATATCTTAATAAGATATTTTTCCTAACTTTTGGCCTGTATTTTTTTTGATGATTGCTTCATATGATGATTGTTTTGTAATGTTTTTTATAGAGAGAACAAAAAGGCTCTACTCAAGGAAGCTGATTGGCTTTTTGAAAAATTATTGATAGTTGGGAAGCATGAAACATCTGACTTTGCACAGAGATGTTCCTGCTGTTTGTGCCTGTGCCCTACAAACACAGGAATTCTAAGTTCTATTTTGCACAATTTCCATAGGAAAAATATATGTATATGTATGCATAAAATTTAAAAATTGTATATGCTGCATCATTGAGCATTCTCCTGACCTCAGAAAATGTCCATATGTTAGGTTGTTAATGAGAATTGAATCTTCTGCTTGCTCTTTATTCTACTAGTTTTTTCCTAAGCGTTTCTCCTCTAGCCCCTGTACTACTGCCACGCATTTGCGAGCACCATGTCCTGATATAATTCTCCCTGATATGCTGTGCACACGGTAAGTTGCTGTAGCAAGTGATAGGAATATTTCTAGAACCTTCCTACTCAAGGTTGCCCAGCATTTAACTTAAATATTCACAAAAGTGATTGCAATTCACATAACTATATCCAGTAAAAGCAAACTGAAATATCCCCAAGTCAACTTCACCTCACCAAAAGTCCTACAGATGCTCAAAGCCACTTCATATGACAGAAATTTTGACAGCAGGAAATTGAGTGGCAAGCAGCAGTGGCCTCGGTCAATTGCTGCTAAAACGTTTTGCTTTCATAAATAATATAAAAACTGACCATGTGAATACATCACAACCCCTTTCAGGACCTCAGAAGTTGCCCTGAAAATGAGAAGCCGTGAAGTATGAGCTTCATTAACTGTATAGTAAATTCAACCCCATGCACGTGACATCCCCCCAACCAAAGAAAAAAGAAGGCAAAGGAGGACAGGAAGACAGAATGAGAACCAAAAACCTTCCCCCCTTGCTCCTCCATTCCAGGGATCTAGATCTCATCCTGAGACAGGAACACTGACTTACCCTGGAAAAGAGAAGACTTAAGCTGAAAGTAAAGAAAACTTGATGGAGCAACTTAAAACTCTTCCCCAGACCAAAGAGGAATCAGGGACTATGAGCAAGTTCTGTTCAGTCACAGAAAACAACAACAACAACAAAACATTTCTGCATGTCTAATTAATGACTTTAAATATCAAACCCATGATATCCACATGTGAACATGGCATGAAGAATCCCACTATTATGTATAATTATTTTTTATTTGTTCTAATTAGTTACATGTGACAGTAGAATGTATTTTGACATATTATTCATATATGGAGTATAACTTCTCATTCTTCTGGTTATACCTGATGCAGAATTACATTGGTTGTGTAATCATATATGCACATAGGAGAATAACATCTGATTCATTCTATTATCTTTCCTATTCCTAGTCCCCCTCCCTTCCATTTATTCCCCTTTGTCTAACCAAAAATACTTTATTCTTCCCTAATCCCTCCTATTGTGAATTAGCATATCAGAGAAAATATTTGACCTTCGGTTCTTCTTCTTTATGACTGACTAATATACTATTGTATATATTTACCACATTTTCTTTATGCATTGATCTGTTGAAAGGCACCTAGACTGGTTCCATAGTTTAACCATTGTGAATTGGGTTGCTATAAACATTGATGTGGCTGTATCACTGTAGTATGCTGATTTTAAGTCCTTTGTATATAGACTGAGAAATGGAATAGCTGGATCAAATGATGGTTCCATTCCAAGTTTTCTAAGGAATCTCTACCCTGCTTTCCAGAGTGGCTGCACCAATTTGCAGCTCCAGCAGTGTATGAATGTACCTTTTCTCCCACATCCTCACCAACATTTATTATTGCTTGAATTCCTGATTGTTGCCAATCTGACTGGAGTGAGATGGAATCTCAGTGTAGTTTTAATTTGCATTTCTCTAATTCCTAGAGATGTTGAACGTTTTTTCATATATTTGTTGGTCAATCATATTTCTTCTTCTGTGAAGTACCAGTTTGGTTCCTTGGTCCATTTATTGATTGAGTTATTTGGGTTTTTGGTGTTAAGTTTTTTGAGTTTTTTATATATCCTGGAGATTAATGCTCTATCTAAGGTGTAGGTGGTAAAGATTTCCTCCCATTCTATAGGCTCTTTCTAATTATAATGCACCAAAAACTAAAATTTAAAAATTTAAACAAAATGAAATAACTATTATGTCTGCCACATATGAAAACAAAATGACTGAAACAGAAAAATGAAAAAAATTCAAACTTCTTTCCTACAAGGAGTGTGAGTTAACATGAAAGGTTCTGCTAGTTCTTTCTAAAGGAACAAATAGCATCTTGATAACTTTAAACTACTTCCTTTGTAGGTCCCCAAGACACTGCCTGACTGACAAAATCATGGACCCATAATGGATTTATTCTGTCTGCTTTGAGTGTGACACTGGCTAATGACTGCCAGTTGGAAATACCATCTGGTATGCTATGATTTGGATATGAGGTATCACCTAAAAAGTTCATGAAGCAATGTTCAGAGGTAAAATGATTAGATTATGAGAGTTAAAACCTAATTGGCAGATTAATCCACTTGATGGATTAATAATTTGAATGAATTACTGGGTAGACCTGCAGGCAGGTGGGGTGTGACTGGAGGATGTAGGTCATGGAGAGTGTACCTTTGGGTATTATATTTTTTTTCTATGAGATCTGTTTTTTTTTTTATTTTTACAGATTGCATTTTCATTCATTGTACACAAATGGGATTCATCTTTTCATTTCTATGGTTGTGCATGATATAGATTTTGTCCCTTGATATCTTCACCCACCCCACTTCCTGGCTGCCATGAGCTGAATAGCTTTCCTTCACTGTGCCCTTCCACCATGATGTTCTTCCTTACCTCCAGGCCATAACAATGTAGTTGACTGGCCATAGACTGAACTTCTGAAACTGTGAGACCAAAATAAAATTTTTTATCCTCTCAGTGGCTGTTGTCAGGTATTTGGGTCACAGCAACAAAATGTTGACTAATACATGAATCTGCAACGCAGTTTTCCCTATATCAACCCTCTCCTCTGGATTAACCAGGAAGAGGAATGGATGCAGCTGGAAGAAACTACACCATCAAAAGATAATATATAGCAATAAATTTCATTAGTCCCAGCTATGATTTGAATTGTGCCCACCCAGGTTGAAGAACTAACCCCACTATCTCAATGGGCAACTGAATTTTGATATGAAGTTTCTAAAGAAGTAATGGTAGCCCTAGTAAATTAATACAATCCCCCACTGGGATTGGGTAGAGTATAAGGTTCCCTTTATGCCCATAAATGACCATGATTTCATGAAAGCTTTTTAGGTCTCCTGTGTCCATGGTTTTGCTCTCTGGTTTCAATTACTTATGGTCAGCCACAGTCCAAAAATATTAAGTGGAAAATTCTAGAAATAAACAATTCATAAGTTTTAAATTATATACTGTTCTGAGTAGGGTGATGAACTTTCACACAACCCTGCCTAGTCTGCCTCAGGCATGAAATGATCTCTCTGTCCGGTGTATCCACACTCTATAAGCTACCCGCTTAGCAATCATCTTGTTATCCGAACATTATTGCAATATCAGAGTGCATGTGTTCAAGAAACCCACATTATGCTTAATAATGGTTATAAAATATAGAGTAGTGATGCTGGTAATTTGGATATGGCAAAGAGATGCCACAAAGTGCTTCCTTTAATTGAAAGGTGAAAGTTCATTCACATGACTTTAATTACAGTATACTGTTATGAGTATGTTACTTTATTAGTAATCATTGCTGTTAGTCTTTTACTGTGCCTAATTTATAAATTAAATTTCATCATAGGGATGGATGTTTAGGAAAGAACAAAGCATAGTACATAAAGGGTTTGGTATTCATTGGGGATATACACTGTTTGGGAGTTGAATTCCCTAAGTATAAAAGGCTTCATACCCACCTCTAAATATCTACTAATTCCCTTCGGGCATTGAGAAGACATTTTAAAGGGGGACTATCCTACAAACTGATGTTACAATAGGAAAGTCACCCCTGCTGCTGGACATCATAGGCATTTCCTATAGATTCTGCAGACAAGTAGCAATTACTGTGCAATAATTATTCTTGCCAGGCTCAGTGGCTCACATCCGCAATCCCAGTGACCCGGGAGGCCGAGGTGGGAGGATTGCAAGTTCAAAGCAAGCCTCAGGAACTTAACAAGGCCCTAACCAACTTAGCAAGATCCTGTCTCAAAATAAAAAATAAATAGTCATTCTTTCTCTATGATTTCTATTGTTTTCTCTGGCAAAGTTCATTTAATATTTTTGTCTTTGAAGAAAAATCGCTGGGCCTGCTGTATATTTGTGATGGAATGTGGTAGGTGAATAATCCTTCCTCCCACAGAGACCCACATGGTAATCCACAGAACCTGTGAATATATTACCTGAAGTGCAAAGAGACTCTTGCAGATATTACTAAACTAAGTATCTTGGGATGGGGAGAGTGTTCTAGATTATCCATTTGGGTGGAAGAAACCACAAGGATCCTTATAAGGAAATGAATGAATCAGGAGATATAGTGCTGGGGCAGGGGCCAGATGGAGTAAAAGGGTAATTAGAAGATGCTACCCTGATGACTTTTAAGATAAAGAAAGGGAATACAGCTGGAAAAAGCAAGTACACAGATTTTTTTTCTGAGAGCCTCCTGGTGGAACACAGCCCTGAGACTCATTTTGGACTTTTGACCTTCTTATTACTGTAAGGTAATAATTCTGTGTGGTTTTGAGCCACTAACTTTATGGCAATTACTAATTTGAAATTAGTAATTTCAAAGGAAACAAAACTTCTTATATACTGCAAGCCTGAGGTTTCCCTTGTCCTGAAAACATCATGATAAGAACAGGAAGCCTATCAAGACCCTCACTCTCTACAGTACCTCCTGCCCACTGCCTCTTCCCCTTCCCTGTGGGGGCCTTATCAGCATGGTGAGCTTCCATGGACACACCACAGGCTACCTGGCCACACTGAAGGGTGCCCAAGGCTTAGCAATCCTACTTTTCAGTAGGAAAACCTCCCCTACGCATAGAAGAAGTGGAATCCATAAAAAGAGCTGTAAAGCTTCAATATCATATCCATCTTTGGTAATGAAATAAATTTTGGTTTGCAAGGAGAACAGCAATGAAAAAACATCTTAGAAGGATGTGAATTTCATGTTGCAACATTGCTAGTCCAACCTCACTTTGCCTTCGGTTTATGCAAAAATGTAATTAACTTTAACCAGCATGGATATATTTTAAACTATTGGGGTTTTCTTTAGAGCTAAATCAATAAAGAAAGGCCTAATGACTTTCAGAACAAATTGATCAAAATTCCATTTCATGTCTGACATTTAAAGCAGGGTATTACAGTCTAACTGATTTGCCCTGAAGGAAAACTTAAATGTAGAAATGCTGTGAGTTCAAACTGTTCTTACAACAGTGAGAAAGTTTGAGATTTATTAAAATAATAATAGTGCCATGTATTGAGCAACAATACCAGACATTGGTGGATTCTTCCCATGCATTATCCCTAGCGCTAATAACAACTCCAAAGGTGAGCACTATTGCCTTTATTTATATATGAGAAATTTAAGATGAGGTGATTTGCTTAACATAGCACTGATAATATATGGAAGGGTGTGCAAAGATGTGTAATATTTGCATGACAGATAAAAGTCACTCGGCTTTATTCAGAGAATATGTTATGTTTGCATCATATAAATACCACCTACTTCTGTTTTCTCTTACTGCGATTTATATTTTTATCTTTAGTTACTAAATTTCTATGTGGTATTTCCTTAAAATTTTGGGAAACAATGGTAGGCAACCATTGCTTTTGCCTGCCCTGCATCCACTCCCCTTTGGGCAATAATACCTCTGATGACTCTCAGTCAGATGATCAAAATGAGTCTGACCCTGCCTTCTGGTTACAGAGCTGGGCATTTTTATTAGGATTTTGAGTCTGGATTTGATTGGGCCTTGCCAACCAAATCACTGTATTTCCCTGGCACAGGATGAATGGTTCTAAGATGGTCATGTCACCTAAGAGGTTGAAAAAGAAATGTCCCCCAAGCTTTTGATGGGGCTCTTGAAAAAGAGAATTTTTATTTCTACTGAAGTTACAAAAAGGATAAATCAAAATCCTGAAGAAAAAGAAATAACCTGCCCAAATCTGTAATTAGCCTAGATAAAAGATGAAAAGAGGGAAATTCCTGAAGACAATCAAATCCCTGATTCCATCTATACCTGAAGCCATCTAGATGTACCATTTAACGACCTAATAAATATCTTTTCTTCTTATCTCAATTTCTTAATCAGAAGATTTCTAATAACAGAGCTTAATCTACCTCTGTAGATATCTATTTGGTTCTGGAAATACTAAGCCCACATGAATCACAGAGATACTACTATGGTAGGCAGAGTTAATGGGCCCTCTAAAGTTGTCTATGTCCTAATCCCCATAATCTGTAAATATATTATCCTACATAGAAATTTTTTCTTTGTAAATGTGATTAAGGATAAGGGCTTTGAGATTCATGGGCTCAATCAATCCCATCATATAAGCCCTTAAAATCAGGGCTTAAAATCAGAAGCGAGAAAGGAGTCAAAAAGTGATGTGGAAGAATGAAAAGAGATTCTTAGTATGGAAATAAATGCTTATCTGTCATTAGCTATGAAGATGGAGGAAGCAGGCCATAAGCCAGGAAACCTGTGTCCTCTTGAAACTGGTTAAGGCCTCCACTAGGCTCAAGAAATATAGAACTTCCATCTCATAAATCCAAGGAACAATATTCTGCCAACAGACTGAATAATAAGGAGCATATTCTCCAGTACAGACTTGCGTTCAGTCTGATGAGGCCCACACCAGACTCTGACTAATGAATAAAGAATTTGTTTTAAGTCACTACATTTATGGTAACTTGTTCCAGCAGCAGTAGAGAACTAATATGGCATCTAATCACCATGTTTGCCTCAGAGAATCTGGAGAATCAAACCATATGACCCAAAGTTCTTTCAGAAAAATTTCTTGGGATCTGGAGAAGGAAATTTTGGGCCTGGATTTCAGGTTGGTTATGTTAGCACACCCGTGCAAACACAGAGGGCAGAGGAGAGGCTGCAGAGTCTCATACGAGAGAAGAAAGGGATCTAAGGCTAAAATGACAGACAAAGCATATGCCTCATTTTGTCACTGAGCAGTCTTTGATGAGGAATAGTTTCGCTGTGATACATATTAGCATTGATAAGCATGTTCAAAAATTACTAATACGGTATTAGTAAAGAAGAAACAGAATCAGTGGTAAAGATACTTTCCTCCCACCTTTAGTTACAATGCATAAGTTTTGATAGCCAGGGAATGTAGAGATCCAAGAGACAGCAACAAGTTTATTGCATGAGAGCAGCAGCAGTAGTAACAATGGCAGTCCTGAAATGAATTGGATTTCAGCAGCAACAGAGTTGTTACAGGCACCCAGAAAGAACATGAAGTCCCCAGGAGCTTCATGGTGAGAGGGAAAAAAAAAAAAAAGAAGAATGCCAGATCCCTGTGAGAATTCTAGGGAAGGAACAGAAAAATCAAAGAAATGTTATTGCCATCATTAGACAAGTCCTAAGTGTTCCCAAAACTCCCAGTCCAGGAATGTAGCAGGGCATGCACACCAGTTTATATTTACAAGGCTTCCTTGGAATGTTCTAAGCCAGCTCATGCCCAGCTTTTCAAGGATGCCGCTGCTTTTGGGATAATGCCTTGGAGGGTCCTCAAAGTCCATCATCCAAGGCTCATAAGTTTAATCATAACGACTCCATGGTGTGATGGCCAGACACCAAGGTTTCCAATGTACAACTCACTTGTGTGGATTTGGCCTGGTTAAAAAAAGGCCTAGGTACTTCTGGCAGGATGTTTCTTCCACTTCTCAATTTACCTGGATGTCTTCTGAAGAGAATTAATCAGGAAGGTACTTGGCCATATATCGCTGAAGAAAATACTCTTGAAAAAGAAATGAAGCTTATGAAGTGGAACTGTTACGAAGGATAGCCTTTTCTCCTTCAAGGACAGTAGCATTTATTACTAAATCATCCAAGTCAGCTTTCTCTCTAGGTAAATCACTTTTTATTCTTTCTTTTTTTTGTAATGGGCTGCCTTTATACTCAAAATGAAAGGTGATGTTGTCTAAAAGATTATTTTACATTTGAAAAATCCTAAGAACATTTGAATTATTCATTTAACTTTTAAAAAATACCAAAACTATATTTAAAGATTCTTCTAGCTATTTGGACTTTGACATTATAGCAGTCAAGACAGAAACCACAGAAAAATTGTTAATACTATTAGCAACAAAAAGAATTCATTACAGCCTAAACTTATTGTGTGCTAAGGAATCATAAAGAATTCATGAGGAATAAATACCATATTTTAATAAGTCATAGTCCAGCATTTTTATCCATGTATTCTTTATCTTATTAATACACAGCTTCAATGCCTTTATTAATGATTTCATTGGGCTGATTGCAGATAATTTTTAAAATAAATGCTAGTGGCCTCTTGATAATTCCAACTTGAAAGAAAGGATTCTAGTTCATATTTGTTACAACATCCGGGCTTGGGAAATTTTAAAGAAGACAACTGGGAAGAGTTTTTTCTGTAAAACTATATTTAGTTTTATTTGTTTATCTTCTTTGCTGGTTAGCTGAAATGTGAACACAAGATAATCTGATTTCTTGTTTACAAGTCTGCATCCATTATACAGAAAATTATGGCATGTCCTTCCTGAACTCCAGGGCCCTCTGAACTGGGAAGGGCAGTTAATTGCACTTATACAAATCATCCCTTGGCCAACAGCAATTACTGTGTTTCTTTGATCATTAAGATTAATTGTTCCTTGTAATTCTGAGAAACAGCAATCAGAAAGACTAATAATATATAGTAACACAGTATGATTTGTGGGTTTTCTTAACAAAATAGTTTGAGCAAGAGTTTAAAGAAATATTAAGCCAACGTTGCTTCTAAAATACATGGGACACGCTTGAACAAAAACAGTTCTATAGCTAAATTCTGTTTTTCTATGAATTATTTTGATTCTTGGGTTAATGAAAAGTCCTTGTAAATAATATCAAGATCAGATTTATAAAATATTTATTAGCCAGTCTTTATCTATACTGATCAAGAGTCACTACCAAAACAAACAGCAAAACCAAAATAAATAAATAAATAAATAAATAAATAAATAAATAAATCTAACACAGAACCAAAAACAGGAATTAAGATTTCATGTAATTCTCCTGTTTCAGCTTTGGTTGAATAATGGAGGACAAAGAGACTTAAGACAACTCAGAGAATTAAAGAGTTGGAAAGAACATTGACCTCATCTGTTCCTGGCTTTATTCTCTGGTCAAGGAATACGCCTGGCTTGCTCTTCACCAGACTCCATTTACAAAGGAGGAAGTTGAGGCTTGGAGAATGTGAGGTGACTGAGGTGACTATGACAACTCCATTAGCTATTAAGAGACCAGAATTCCTACCTTCCTGTCCAACTTTCATTTCCTGTGTTCATGGTCCCTGGAGGATGTGAAGGGTCAGAACAATAATCCAAATAATGATGTTGATATGATGCTAAAGCTAGAAGGAATGTATTCATCTAATCCAACTCCCATATTTTCTAAATGGAAAATATGAGGCTCAGATAGACTGTCAAAGGTAAAGCAGAACCCAAAGATGTTGTCCCTCACCCCCACTTCAATTAACATGCTTTTCATAGTGGACCTGAAAAAGACGAAGTCAGCACCTAGAATTACATTGGTTCTTTCATCTCTTTCCGCCTCAAAGATGAATCCTGTGCAAGTGATTTTCTCCAAATGGATTGAATATAACTATTTCCAAGATCCAAATAATGAAGAGTTTCAAGATATTCCTTAAATCCCTTATGATAATGACAATTGCCTTTGGAAAGAAACTCTGTAGCCTGCCTCTTACCTCCCCTCTTTGTTGTCCCATTCAAGAAATGGTGACATCTTCTGCCCCATCTTGGAGTTGAGCTTCATAATTCATTCTCCATACTCCAATAGGAAATAGAAGTTATGAGGTGCTGTTGGAGTCTGGCTCCAATATACTGAGTTTTAGCAGAAAAAAGAACCAGATCACTGGGGAGGAACAATGCATAAAGGACCAAGAGAGGGAGACTGTTGTGATTTTTAATTAACCTGTTTTCTTCTTTTTCAATAGGAAGGACAGTAAAACACACATTACTAGACTCTTGGCAGGGCATTTAGGGGTCTTGATGAAAAAATCCTCGAGTGCATTCACTGGATATGGTTTTTGAATTGGGTACTAAGGACCACTCTTGTCACCGTCAAATACTTTAGACTCCCTCCTATATTTATTTGTACTCCAGTCTGCATATTTATCTGCCACAATGCCTCAGGAAATTTTAATTCTTTCTCTATTCATTGACAAGCCTTAATCCCTCTGAAGTGAAGAATTATAATCATAATTGCCACTAAATGAGTTCCCCTATATGCTAGGGGCTGTGATGTGTGCTATAGTATCTTGTACCTGTCTCACAGCACACAAGATAGATCTTTTAATGCTAACTTTACAGACAATGAGTCTGAGAAACCCATAAGTTTCCCAGGCACACAGGTAAGCTAAGGACAGGGATTATTCCCACTCATGTCTCAACTGAGTCAGGAGTTCTTTGCAGATTCCTCTTCTCTAACCATATTCTGGTTTACAATCTACAGTCCTAAATTGAAGATTAAGAAATGATGCTCACCCTCAGAGTGAATGCCCTTGCTCCAGAAATCAGCTGGGTTTTTCACTTTCCATTGTTTGGATCTCAATAGCAAAGAAGAACTGGCAAAGCAAAAATGAGACTGTTGTTTATAGTTGTGCTTTGTACTTGACCTGAACTCTCCATTTCCATTAGGAAAAGCATTAACATCCACATTACTAGACAAACTCAGCAGGTCATGTGGGGACCCTGATAAGATAAGCATTTGAGTGGGTTGAAGAAGATGTTTGAGCAAAGGAAAACTTAGAGATTGAAGCTTGACACTTTTTAATCAGAATAATATTCAAATCCAAAAAGTGGAGCAAAAATAAGTACTAACTTTGGGATAGAGTGGGAGAAGGAAACAATAAGATTAAAAAGGTTTTAGAAATACTAAGTAAGATAGAAGGAATGTAGGAGGTGATGAGGGTGATAGTGTGGTTGGCAGGGTGCAGTTTTGGTATAATTTAAAGTGTATATTTAATAAGATTTAAACGTGAGCTGTCAGAGGAGTAGTTTCTAGGTTAGAATAAGGTATATACAGAAACTCAAAGGATCCGATATTTATTACTGTCTTTTAACTCCTTGCAAAATATTACATAATGATGTTGACTCCCTCAGCAATGAAAACTGACCTACTCTTCACAATAACATGGAAGTTAATCTCACCCAGTATTACTCAACTATCATGTAAGCATGAGCTATTGCCCAAGAGGGATTAGGATTTATGTTTTTGGTGAGATTAATGATTGAGTTGGTTCATATATTAAATCTGTGCAAAAACAATATTTCTGAATCCAGTCCCTTTCCCAGATTCTAGTAATGAATTAAACTTTTGACTCAACCCTAGGAAAAGTGAACTTACTTTTTCTCAAAGGCAATAATGAACCAGAATGGACTAAAAGGTAAACAGTACATGCATTGCAGCATATAAGTGAACAATGTGTCTTCTCTATCTTCTAGGCCTCAACTATGTAGCAACACAGAAAAAGAATATTGTTCCTATTCTCCCTGCCATTTAATGACTTATTACTACTGTAATTGTAATCTAGCTATGCATCCTTGCCAACAACTGCTCTGAAGGTGACCATTTGCTATAGGGCATATATAGGAGAGAGAACAGGGAATACAGGCAAATATATGCAAGTCTGTATAAGTATTGCTGGTGATGTGAGCACACATTATTTTTTAATTTTTTTAGTTGTAGATGGACACAATGCCTTTATTTTATTTATTTATTTTTATGTGGTGCTGAGGATCAAACCCAGGGCCTCACATTGTGCTAGGCAGGCACATTATCACTGAGTCACAATCCCAGCCCCCATTTTATTTTTTAATTAAATTTTGATTAAGTGAAATACCTTTAGACTTCAGAATTTATAAATAACCATCTCCAGGCTCATATCTGGATATTTGTAGTCCTTAGGATTTTTTTGGTATTAGCATCTCTTAATCATAAAATTAAGCCCTGTTGCCACCATCAGGGAAAAAGTTAAAAGTGCGAAGAAAAAAATACTCTTGCCTGTGTATTCCCCATATATACTGCTCATCCCCACCCGGAGGTAATCTTCACTGACTTACACTGTGTGTAGTAGTCAGATCAGGTGTGGAATGGAGTACATTCATCTCAATGCACCTGATAGTTTTAATGCTATTTCATAGCCATTGGGTGAAAAACATGTCCCGCATGAGCCCACAGGTTTCCATGTATGTACCTAAAGTTCAGAAATTTAGCATCAAAGAAATCTCCTTCTGCTTTATGAAGCCCTAAGAAAACATATTCCCCTGTCCTGAGACCAGCAAAATATATGAGGAAATAGGTACATCAGTTTAATTATTTCACCGCTGGCAATACAGAGAATGACCAACCACCTCAGGGTGAGCATCTGGAGATCATCCTAAAAGATAAACATTTGAAACCCTAAAGATCTATCTTAACCTCTGTAAGTTAATAATGTCATTAAACAAATCCAGAATAAAACATGTATTTCTTAATATTGTTAAGTAAAACTGTTCTGAATTCACTTTTATATTAGCTATTTATTTTTTTATTTTTAGATAAAAGTTGAGATATAAAGTGATACATAGATTTTTCTTTACATTGATTATTTTGTTGCTAGACAATACAATCTTAACTATAGTCTTAAAATTATTGAAAGGACTATAGAAAATCAGTGGATATTTTATTATTATCCTTTCAAATAATTTTGTGTTCTCCACAGTGCCATTCTGAGATTATTTTTCCTGCTATGGCAATTCTACTTTCATGAGTCCTGACACATCTATTTGTACTACAAGTGTAGAGCCTGCAGTAAGACACAGGTAGATTTTGTGTAAAGAAATACGTACCAGAAAACCCAGAGAGCCCATAAACTATAAGACTTTGATCCAAAATCTGAAGAAGAATATACTTCACACAAGCAATAGTTAATGAGTTCAGTTGAGGACACTAGGTAAATATAAGGCAATCCCTGTCCTCCAGGCTCACGTCTATTATTCCTGCCTTGAAGTGAGTTCAACAATGAGGTGGCACTTGGGACAAGAGGAGATTAGTTATAGAAGAATTGGGAAACAGAGTCATTATTTTAAAAAGCAATATGGACAGAAATCCTTTCCATCCCAGGAGGTAGCCTTGCTGGGCATGATCACATAAGTAAGCAAGTGCCAGACATTTTCTATAGAGGGCAAAGAAGTAAAATATTTTAGCCTTTGCAGTCTCTGTGCTCACTGCTCAACTCTGTTGTGTTCCAAATAATCTTTATTTACAAAAACAGGTGGCAGATGGAGTTGCAGGAGGGCCATAGTTTGCTGACCCCTGACACAAATTACCACAGTTTCAAACTTGGATGCTATGTTTAGAAGGCTGTACCATTAATCGAAAGGAATACAGAAGGAAAGGTAAGCTTCAATTACCTTTGAAAACAATTAGTTGGTATTAATAAATATTTAACTTAATAGGACAAATAATTCACAAGCATACCTGTCATTCAGTGTTATGCATAAGGAAATGGACAATGTGAACTCTACTCAAGGTCACCATCTATCAGTGTGATAAGATTATATCATGGAGTCATAGTTTTAAGGAGGTTATTGTGTCCTGAAATAAGCAAGACATGAATAGAGGCGCAATAAACTGCCTCCATTCAACTCCCTTTAATCTACAAAACACACTCATCAATCAATGGGTTGAGCTGAAAAATGGCAGGGTGAAAATGTTACCAATGACTATTGACAAAGTAAGCATAGGAGGGCTTGATGAATTTTAAAATATGTGACTGGAAATGTGATGAAAATGCTAGGCAGGTCAAGGATAAGTTGCTACCAATGAAAGAGGTTATGTTTGCTCTCTTTAGGGGAAGAGTGGACATTGCAATAGAATATGAAACTTTAGGGCAAAAATGGCATGGGACTATTGACATTTTCAGTAGGTAGATTACCTACTTTAAACAAAACATATTCTATGTTCCAGAAATTACCATTGTAGGGAGAAAGAGAGAAAGATGCACTCCTGTTGTCATATATTAGTCATCAGAAAAGTTTGCCTACAGGTCAGTTGGTGGCTTTGATGAAGCAAGGCAGTATAACTTTCCAACTCCTGAAAAAGTTGAAAGAAAAAGGGAAATATCTTTATAATTATCTAACAATTATTTTTAGTATTTGACAAAGTTTAAAGACTCTTTGAAATTAGAGATGATATTTCCCTGAAATATGTCTGTATGTACAAACAAAAATTCCATATAAATCCAGAGGATTATATGTACCTCTGGATTTCCTAGAAGTTTGTGTAACAAGAGGTTGAGAGACCCTACCCAAAGTATGCCCAGTACTTTCCATGCTTATCTCAGTTGATTCTCAGACAACAGATAACAGTTAACAGAGATACCATTATCACCTTCCTGGAGAGAAAGAAACCAACAGTAAAACTATAATAAAGAGATCATAGAGATTAAGGAATTTGTCAAGCTCCTGAGACTAGTATAATGGAACTCACACATGCCTTCATGTTGGAGTGGCCTGCCTGCAATTTGTAAGAAGAAGAAGGAAAGGATTTTTTTATATAACAACTTCCATGACACCCCAAAGGAAACTTTCCAAAGGAAATAAGTGATTTCATTTTAAATATTGAAAAATTATAGCAGGCCAAAAAGTGTACCCCCTCTTCCCAGAAATACCCATGTTCTTTTCCCCAGATCCTGTGGATGGGTTGTCTTCCATGACAGAAGAGACTGTGCAGATGTGATTAAGTTAATGATCTTGTGATAGGGAGATTGTCTGGGATTATCCTAGTGACCTGATACAAAGTCACATGTGTCTTTGTAAGAGGATGTAGGAAGGACTGACAGAGGAAAAAGGAGTCTAAGGACAGAAGACAGACATTGGAGTAATGTGATCATAAACCAAGGAATACCAACATATAAAAGCTGGAAAAGATCAGGAGCTGACCCTTCCCTCCCAATGCCTTGATTTTAGGTGGTGAATCTCATTTTAGACTTCTGACCTTAAGAACGCTAAGAAAATTAATTTGTATTGGTTTAAACCACTAAATTTGTGGTAATTTCTTTTAACTTGGCAACCAAAAATTAATTTTGAAATAAAACCAAACTAATTCATACTATAATCAATTTCATTTTCTCCAAGCTTTATGAAAGCAGGAAATGTTGAATTCTTAGCACTTAGTGCCAGAAATAGAGCATATTTTCACTTAAAAATTATTTTAAAAAAATGAAACAATGTTCACAATAGTACCATAACACTTTAGAAAGACAGTAAAATTTAAAATGAAGTAGGGAACATTTCTACAGGGAGAAAGAAGAAATGTTTAAAAGTACTATGGGGAAGAATAAAATAACTATATTTTAGCCACTCTTTACACCCAAAAGATGAAGATGCAGGAGAAATATTATACAAAATTTTAGATGAATATATTAATTAATGACCTAAATTCTTTTACAAAAGGATTTCTAATAGGCCCTTTCCTCACATAACTTTTTGTTATTTATGAAGGACATGGTCCAACTTCTAATAAATAGTTATATTTTTCTTCTTCCATACTTCTGATCACTACTGCTATTCTTGGAACTGGGCCAGGAAGAGACTTACAAAAGCAGTTGGAGCTGAGCACTATGGCACATGCCTGTAATCCCAGCAACTCAGGAGGCTGAGGCAGGAGGATTCTAAGTTCAACAAGGCCAGCCTCAGCAACTTAGTGAGGCTATCAGAAACTTAGGGAACACCTGCCTCAAAATAAAAAAACAAAAAGCATTGTGGGTGTGACTCAGTGGTTAAGCAACTCTGGGTTCAATCTCTAGTACCAAAAAAGCCAAAAATCAGTTGGATGAGGCTGCAGCTAATGATTCCTGCAAGCCTTGAAATTCATGTGCACATCCCTCAGCATCACTCAAACAAAGTAGGATGACTATTCCTCTTCTCAATAAGACTAAAACTTTTAGGTTGACCTTCGATGGTCACTTTCATATTTTAGGGTTTACTTAATTGGGGGGGGATATAAGAAAACTATTGAAGAAAATAGAACAAAATCAAATATCAAATTCATTAGATATCTGTTTTCAAACCCTACTTGCTACAAAGAATTTTTAAGTAGAGTCCCTGGATGGTGAAACCAACCTCCAAAACTTGAATAATAATCAGTTGTATTTTGTGCTTTCAACTGCAGACTCAAAACTTTCTGGAGGCCATTGATTGGGTCTTCAGTGGGATCCTACACATCTGGCTAGCAGAGACAAGAGAGGCTCAAGTAGAAGATTAACTTGAGTAAGTCTGGAAGTGACATACAACTCGCCACTGCATTCTATTGATTGGATCACTTTGATCTGACTCCATGCCTAATTGCAAGGAATGCTGTGAAATACAGCATGGTTCATAAGTGGGAAGTGCAGAAACAGTGTGGGCCAACATAAGGGTCTTATGTAGAGGACTTATGGCCATTTATACCAATTCTTTTGGTTATTCTCTCCTACCTCGTCTACCAACTCCTTTCCTATTCTTCTTCCCTCTTGTTTCATGTGCTCCAGTCCTTGTGGCCTCCTTGGTGGTCTTAAAAACACCAAGCTGCTGAGGTTTAGATACTGCTTGACCTGCAGAGGTTAATGTGTTAGAGGCTTGGTCACCATTGTAACAAAATTGAGAGGTGGTGGATGTCTAAAAGATAGGATCTAGTGTAAGGTAATTAGATCATGGGGATATCACCCTTAATTCATATCATCCTCACAGAACCTATTTTGTTCTACAAGAGTGGGTTATTATAAAAGAGCAAGCTTGACCCCTCCACGGTCTCTTGCTTCTTCTCTTACCATGGGACATCTTTCTCTCTCACACATACTCCCACCATACAACAAGAAGACCCTCATGAGAGACTAACTAGTTGCAGCCATGCAATCTTCCACTCTCAGCCTCTGAAATTGAGCTAAACCTATTTTTTCTTATACAATACCCAGCCTTGAGTATTTTGTAATAGCGATACAAAATAGAAGAAAACATAAGCCATGGTCTTGCCTCAGAGCTTTTGTACAGTCTGTTTGTGGTATCTTTAATACTGTTCCTCACTAGATATTCCCAGAGATTACTCCCTAATTTCATTCATGTGTCTGTTGAAAACTGCCTCTTAAGAGAGGTTGTCCCCTAGAACACTCCTCATCTGAAATAACACTCCCTTTATCCAATCCCTTATCTCACTTTTTTTTCCTTTGTACATTTATCACTCTGCTTCATAATAAAGATATATTTGTGCATCCAACTTTTATCTATTTGCTGCACTAAAATGTAAATTTCTAAAGGTCAGGACTTCTGTTTCTTACACTATTGTGTCTGCAGTCCTGAGAACATTGCCCAGCACCTAATAAAACAGTAAGTACTTCATTGAATGAATTATGTTTCTCACAAAGACTTTAAATATGCAAACTCTACGATGACTCTATTTTCTGGTGTTCCAATCTTGACCACAGTCCATATTACTTTGTCTCTATAAAATATCATGTCCATTCCACTTCCTTGTTCCTCTAAATCCTATCCATCTTAAAGACTCAAATCAAGGATTCTGTTTTCCCAAAACTCCAGCAGCCCCACACCCCTCACGACCTCATGCATGTGTCTGTTTGGAAGTCATCTAATTACTTATATGGATGTCTTTGCACAGGACTGAGACAGGGCTATATGTTACTGGATGTAATATTATGTCCTCATTGTAGGGTATAGAGTCAGCATATCAAATAGTAACAATGTCTGCTAGTCCAGAATTTTCAATGATTTAAAGACTTCCTCTTGCTTCAAGAAAATCAAGAGGAAAAAAATTCATCCACTCAAATTTTTCTAAGCAGTTTCAGTAAGAATTTGGCAAAACATTTCTCTGAACTTCTGAACTGGAAGAATGCAAATGAAATTATTCCTTAAATCATGTATAATTAATACAATGGTTATTAGAACTAGATTATTTAATTTAAATAAATCATGTGACGTCATACAGTTTTAACTGTTGAGTGTTGCATTTGTACATTGTAGTAAATGGGGAATCCTTCAATAATTGATATACATATCTTATTTACATCATTTTAAAGAACTTAGTACATAATCTTATTTTAAATTCCTATAGAGATTTTAGTATTTGTTTCTGTGATACAGTGTTAATTTTAAAATTCTGAGTCATTTTGTTATTGAATTCATGATCACAGAAGTGAGATCTAATTATAACATTATTAGTACAGGGAAAAGAGTTCTACTGCATACTGATATGCTTTATGATATTACTATGAGTATCTTACAGGAAAGCATGGAGACTCCATATAGTAAACAGATAATGAGAAAGACAGGTTACTCCTAGAAATAACAAACCGAAAAAAATCCAGTGGTTGATAGGAAAATCATATGTTTTTGGTCACTAGACAAAATCTTTTTCCTGTTTTCCAAAGTAGCTGCCTCATGTTCAAGTCCATTAGTAATCAATGTGTGTTCCAATTTCTCCACATCCTCACCAATAGTTGTTATTTTCTGTTGTAATCTCATACCTAATACCTCATGATTGTTGGTATTTGCATTTCTTTGAAGGATTATAATGTTGAACATCTTTTGATGGGCTTTTTGGCCATTAGTATATTTTCTGTGGAGAAATGTCTACTCATATCTTTTGTCCATTTTATAATTGAAGCATATATCAGTTTTTCATGTTTTGTTGCCATTTATTTATTTATTTATTTTTGGAACCAAGGATTGAACTCAGGGGCACTCGGCCACTGAGCCACATCCCCAGTACTATTTTGTACTTTATTTAGAGACAGGGTCTCACTGAGTTGCTTAGCACCTTGTCCGTGCTGAGGCTGGCTTTGAACCCAGGATCCTCCTGCCTCAGCCTCCTGAGCCACTGGGATTAAAGGCATGCGCCACCACGCCTGGCTGCCATTTAATAGTTTGCTCTGTGGCTACTCTACATTTTATGTATCCATTCATCAGCTGATGCCCTAAGTAGAACAAAAAAATCAGTAGAAGGGCCAATTTGTCTTGGCTTGACCTGGGACATCCATCTTGTCCTGCCCTTGAGTGTTAGCATTTCTGGTTCTCAGTTCTTCAGGTTTAGACTGTGATTACATTACAAACTTTCCTGGCAGATTGTGTTAATTCTCATAATCGCAAGAGCCAAACCTTTGTAATGAATCTCTTTCTGTTTATCTCACTATCTCCCATTAGTTCTGTTTCTCTGGACAACCCTCTCTAATACAAGTGACTATAAGGAAAGAGCATTTCCAGGGGGCTGGAGGGCACAAATTAAAAGTAGAAAAATATACAAGTATGTTATAAAAGCTAGTCTTGCAGAAATGGAAAGTGTTAAGTTTAGGAGCAGCAAGAGTTGAGGCAATAGGACAAGAAGTGATTTGAGTGTCTATTATCCAATCAGTTGAATGAGTCTACCTTAAGAGTATTCCAGATGGAGAAAATACAAACATTCAACAATAGGACACTGATTAAATATACAATGGAAAACTAAGTATGACAAAAGCTGATGCAAGAGGAGACTATTTAGCATCAAAGAGAGAGAGTTTGGATGAATGTCTCCTATAGATCCACGTGTTGGCCTCCAGGGTGGTGCCATTGAGAGGTGATGGAACATTTGGGAGGTGGGACCTTGTGGGAGGTCCTTAGGTCCCTGGGGGTGTGTCCTTCCTCACTCTCTCTGCTTCCTAGATGGAGATGTGACTATGTCCTCCAATATGTGCTCTTGCCATTGTCATCTATCATCTCATCAAAGATCCAACCAATGGGGTCACTTGATTTTAAATTTGAGTGTCCCAAATATTAGCAAATGAATCCTTTTCTTTCTGTAATTTAAGTGCTTCTGGTATTTCCTTGTAGTAACATGTACTAACATGATTAAGACGCAGTGAGTAGAGGGTAGCAGAAGGAAGGAAGGGAGGGAGGGAGGAAGGGGACAGGAGGGGAGGGGAGAGGAGGGAAGGAAGTGAAGAGGGAAGAAGAAGAAAAATAAACAAGAGCCTGACTTTTATTCCTGCCATGGTCTCCAGAAATCCAGATGCATTCAAGTAATATGAAAAGGACGGTAATGTGAGTCTTCGGTATTTCTGTATTGATTTTCTGTGAAAGATCTTGCTATGGAATGATTCTACAAGCTGCCTTCATTTTCCCTTACCAAGAGAAGCTCAATTTTAATTGGGGCAGCAAGATATCCAGCCTGAAAAAAATCAAAGCAAGTCTGTTCCACCATGCTAGGTGTTCACTATCACAGACCTACTAAGTGATCTAGTGACCAAATTCTGGTCAATGACTCAGCAGTTGGACACCGGGTCCTAGGAGATTATTTTTCTCCTGTGGGGGGGAAAAAAAATAGAAACTCTCTTTTCCACTTGAAATTTTTTCTTCTTGAGTGTGGTTTGTTAAGATACGACTTGGGGTGGAATGGTAGCTATCTTACAAGTGTGCAGTGACAATCTATTTAGAGCGCAGTACTGGACAAAATGCAGGGATATAAAAGAAATAGAAGTTGTAGTCACTCTGCCCTCAAACCCTACAATACAAAGTATCAAGACATGCACATGAATTAACTTGAGAACAATTGCAAAGCAATTTACAGTATTAGTCAGTGCCAAATACTGTAAACTCAATGACCAGCCTCCAAAATCCACTGTTGGTCACTCCATCCTGCCAATGCTTCCTGCCAATCCAGCTAAACTGAAGAAGTTATTAGGAAAAATGTGACATTTTAGAAGATTCTAACCTCAATTTCTTATATATGTTAAACACATTCCTGCCCCTGTTTAAACACCTCAAATGACTTTTACTTGGGAAAAAACAAAATCTCAAAAATGCATTAAGTTGGACATTAGATCTTAGACTTGGTAAAGCCAATTCATCACAGTGGGACTTTATAGTGTTCAAGTAAACATTTGGAATTTCTGAATTTGTTAATTGGGGATGGTGATTCATTTAATGAATATTTACTGAGCACTTAATAAGTGTTAGAAGTTTTTCAGGTGATAGGAATGTAGCATGAACAAAAGAGACTAAGTTCCTGGTCTCATAGGAGGTGAAATAGAATAAACAAACTTACTATATACAAAGGTGTAGTGGTCAGTTTAACAGAAAAGCATAAAGCAGGAGAGCAAGAAGTATGGAAGGAAAGTGGGCAGGGTGGCTAATTTACATATAGCAGTCAAGAAATCTTTGATAAGCAATCTTCCATTGCTTTCCCCATGTGGTATGTGGGATCTGTGTATGCACACATGCACACATATGCACTACCCTGCTTTTCTGTAGGAGAAAGGGAAGAAGTCAGATGACTGAAAATTCAAGAACACCACTTGATAATTTACTCAGCACTATGTGAACATAAGGTATGATTTTCATTATTATTGTGGATAAAGTCTAAACTCCTTAACTTGACATTTAAGATTCTTAAAATACAACCTTCCAACCTACCCTTCCAGTTTTATTTCTGCTTACCTGTGTAAACCTAACTTTCAAATAAAATTTTCATTTCATCTCATCCAGTTGGCAATTAATCATGTACCATCTCATATTGTCCCTATTGTTTATTCTGTCTAAATCCTCTAGGATTTCAATTTTTATAAACCTGCCTAATGAAATCATAAATTTTTGTATATCAGTCTTTTATGCTTTGTGTATAAAAGGTGTTCAATAATATCCATCGATTTTGTTTGATTACTGTTTTAGCTTTTATCATTCACTCTAAAAACTATTGAACTGTTTGGAATTCAGTGTTGTACTCTATTTTGTACTAGTTTTGAATTTATTTATCATGCAACTGTATACTCTTTGAATAGCAGAATTTTAAAAATTTCTGCATTGTTAGAGCTTCTAATTGCTTTCAGAATTTCTCTTAAGGATCACCTCATGTCAATCAAATCAAAAGCAACTCCAAATCCTACATGTCCTTTTCATGACCATAATCCTATCTGCCCTTTTAATAGCCTTTTCATGTTTTAGGAGTACTCATTGTTATTGTTGTTTCTCAAATGATTTTCACGTGAATGTTTCCATTAAAAGAACTTCCCAGAAATCTGAGAAATCAAGCAGAGGAGAAAGATGAATCAAGTATAACAGAATCTATAGGGTAAGTGCCAAGTGTGATTTTGATAGGCAGAATAATAATCCTATAATGATATCTACATCCTACTCCCTGGGACCTGTGAACACGTTACATTACCTAGCAGAAAGGACTTTGCAGATGTGATTCAGTGAAGAACACTGAAACTGAAGGATGATTCTAGATTATCCAGGTGGACCTAATGTCATCACATTCTATGAGGGATGCAGAATCAGAGGAGATGAGACAATAAAAGTAGAAGTCAGAGTGATGTGGTCACAAATCAAGGAACTCACTCAGGCAACCTCTAGAGAGTGGAAAGTACAAACAAGGAATAACTTGCCTTCTTTGAGTCTCCAGAAAGAAAATACAGTCCCAATATCTTTTTTGATTTTAGCCCTAAAAGATCCATTTTCAGATTTATGTCCTACAGAGCTGTAAGATGATAAATTTTTAATATGTTAACTTTGTGGTCTTTTGTTATAGCCACAGTAGAAAACTAATATAGTGATATAGTAAAACAACCACAAACTAGAATCTGTTCTATCTAGCATAATAATTGAGGAACCTCAGGAAAATCATTACTTCAATTTCTTTTCCTGTGAAATTAAATTTTTTCTGCCTGTACAGTGTTCATGTGAACACAGACAAAATTCTTCATGTGAGTACTGTGTAAAGTGTATCATGCTACACAAATGTTGGGTGTAAAACTCTGGCTTAAATTTTTCTTAATAAGGTCAAGGATTGGAATAAAGGCATCTATCCTTCGGACTCAGACACTGTAAATATTGCTCCAAAACCACTCCTAAAATAAAGATGTTTTAGAAGTTACCACCCAGCACTCTTGTCACAAACTTCCCATCAGCCAAAACAAGTATGATGAATTAATTTGCAACATTCTTTGCTAAAGAAACAAGACATAATCTTAGCGTCCTTCTAAATCCACCTTCAGGAAGTAGTTCTCAATCAACTAGAGCTGGCATAAAAGAAGAAATTTATTTAGAAATCCCTGACCTAGTGGCTTAGAAAGTTTGTTGCCGTGGCCAGCCTCACGGGCATCACGTTTGAATGTGTTGCAGACCTCACTCCAGACCTATGGAATCACAACAGCATTTTCAACGAGATCTCTTGGTGTATTGTACAAAGGAGATATTTTGGAGTGATTTGAATCCCAGCTGTCCCCTTGACAACCATAAAGTCAAGGGAAGTGTCTAAATCACCTAGGTCTCATTTTCTTCTTCCACAAGTGAGGAATAATACACATCTGGATGGCTCATTGTGAGAATTAGAGTGCTGCAAATAAGGCGCTGTGCACAAGGCCTGCCAACAAAGACTCGGTTAATAATAGTTCTTATTGTATCATTTTGCACCATCTACAGTGGCTAACTATACTACAATATTCATTCAGAATTGCTGGAGCTGCTCAGCAGAGCCAATTTCCAAAGCTATCCACGCCTCTTGGGGAGAGGGATATTCTATTCGGTGGAGGACTGTCAGCAACGCCAACTCCAAATATGTAGGGTACTATACACGTTACAACAAATATTAAACGTCGGGTGGCCTCATTGCTCTCAGATCTTCACTGCACGTGGCTTTGTTAGAAACACATCTACTAAAGTCTAGACTCAGCCTTGGAGTCTAACGACCTGCAGGAAGGAGCAAGGGCCAGAATTCCTACTGTGCTGCTCTGGGTCATCAGCTCGCTTGCTTAATCCTCCTCATAACTTTCCATCTGATCTCCTGCCGCTGGTCTCCTTGCAGCAGAACCACAACCTGCCTTCCGCTGCCCAGCTCCCCCGCCAGGCGCGCAGCAGCCGGGGCTGGAACACTTTCCCCTGGGACGGGTTAGGCAGAGGAGGGGGTTCGGTGAGGGCGGAGCTCCGGCGTCCTGCTGCTGCCGTCGCTGTTGCTGCCGCTGCTGCAGCCGCAGCCGCTGCCTGCAAAGCTGCAGCCCCTTGCTCAAATGCTCCCGCCGGGCAGCGCCGGACAGATGGGCGCTCCCCGAGCCTGAACGATGAACAGTCCCGCTCGTGAACTCCCACCTCCAAATTGGCTCTGCGCCTGGTGGTGGCGGCGGCAACCCAGTGGTGGGGGCTGCCCGGCGGTCCCGCCCCGCTCCAGCGCGCCGCCTCAGCTCTTTGCATAGTAATTTCAGTTCCTGATCGCACGGAGCTGGCTCCAGCGCTGGGTTGAAAAGGATCGCAGCTCGCCAACCAGTCAGAGACATTGATGTGGCGCTGAGAGCCTGTGCTTAGAATATGCGACTAGAAGCCCTTGCCACAGCGCAGACAGTGGCCCCGCGGCGCCGGAGAGAACCAGGCGAAAGCAGGTAGGCGACCTGCGGCGGAGGGAGGTGACGCGCCCCCCCACCCCCAACCCCGCGCCACTTCTGCCCAGCTTCCAACCCTGGGCACAGGAGCGTTTCGGTGTGTTAGGTATTGATTGGAGGAGGGATTCGGTCCCGTATTTTGCTAGGGGTTCCTTTGCCTGTTGCTCCTGTCCTCATCCCATCCTGCCTCGCAGGTAATGAATTTCTCTGCAAGGTCATTGCTCCCTTAAGCTCTCTGCCTTTGAAGGTAAATGGGATAAAACTCCTGTTGTTCCAGAGCTACGGGATTTAGAATCAGTTGGGTCTACACACTGCGAATATCCAAAGAGGGGTGTGTGTGTGTGTGTGTGTGTGTGTGTGTGTGGCATTTTTCTCATTTTCTTACGTTTATTCTCATTAAGGTCAAAACACTGGACATACATAAGCATTTTCATGTGTGGTTGTGTGTATATACATTTACACATACATAGTTTTTCTTATGGTGGGCGGGGAGAGAATAGGAAGGGCGGGCAGAGGTTGATAAAGGGAAATCATTGTGGAGACCTGTTCAGTGTCTGGAGGTGAACTTTGGAACCACATTAAGTCAAGATAGAGACTACAGCAGATAAACAGCTCTGTAGAGGTGGATTGTAGAAAAAGATCTGAAGAAGATCGTCAACGGATACACACAGCAGATCTTCATGGTATCCAGGCAGATGGAAAAGATGTAGGCAAAAATTTCAGACGCAACAATGGGCAGTGAAAGAGGCGGGGATGGAGGGGTACTTAGTTGACAGTGGGAAGGGAATTTGGGGTGGAGAGAGGCAGCAAATGAGGTCAGGTTTCCAGGGCCTTCTGGAGGGATATTCAGAGAAATCACTGCCTTTGTAGACAGTTCAAGGTTAAGATGATGTGCTTGTCCACAAAGCAGCAGAGGAAGTGGGGAAAGAGAGGACTTGAAGGGGGAGGGGAGTCACTCAAGTAGCAATCACCTTTTATTAAGGTGTCTTCTTCCTGCAGTTAGAACTGTGCCTGGATGTGCTCTATCTAAATATTTTTCAAAACACATTTATTAATGATCCATTGGTCCGTGTTTTCTTTTCATTTTTGCAAGAAATCTGGGTCATGGTGGGACTGGAAGAAACTGAAGTGTTTACAACACCAGAAAGATTTGGAGAGAGAGTTGATTAAGGCTCAGCTTCATGAAATATTTACACATCTCCTGCGTGGGCTTTTGTTTGCTCCTGTTGGTGCTGCTGCATATTTTACTTTGATAATGCTTTGAATGTACTCCTCCCGAATGTGCTTATTTTCCTGTTAGAAACTATTCTTTCTTTTCCATTGTGTTCACCATTGACCTACCCTGAGTAACAATTGTGGGAATAAAGATACATGAGTCACAGTACAAAGAAGAAAATCTTCTCTATTGCTATCCCCAAATGGCCAGAGTTTTCATTAGAGAATGTTCTTTGGAAAGAGGGTTTTTGTTTTTGGTTTTTGGGGTTTTTTCCCCAAGTTTGTAGGTGTGTTGGGGGGTTGTACTGTTGATTCACAGAGAGAAAAAGGAGCAATTGCTATCACGGTCTAGATGTGATATGGTAGAAATTTATTTTGGACATAAAGCAGATGAATTCATGAAGAAACATATGTTTTATCGGGGTATGGTGAGGCTTCACCTCATCACTAACTAGATTTGTGAAAATGATAAGGATAAAATTGCCAGTGCATCAGCTTCACATACAGAGTGCAGAACTGAAGCAGTATGTGAATCAGATCAGTCTCAATTGCAGGGGAGGGGAGAGCCCAACAAGCTGTTTTGAAATCTGAGTGTTTTAATTGCCTCTGAGGACTTGCCCAATACACTTAATTATTTGTTCCTGCAACATTTTCTTGATTATGCCCCAAATATACTTGAAAGAATATATTTAGATACAGCTATCTCTCACTGTTTGAATTTCTAGTCACAAATTCTGCAGCCTACAGGGAAACACTAATATATTGGTGGTGGAATTAAAAAATCATAAAATACTGGCCTCAGACAGCGAGGTCACACAATTTTGGTTCTGGACTTGCACTGGAGCTCTGTCTGTGATGGCTGCTTGTGCCCTCTATGCCCTCATTCATTCACTCAGCCAGTACCTTCTTCATTCATGCATTCCACATATATTTTTCTTGAATTGAACATGGTCCTTGAATGTGGGATAAAAGGATGAACGAGACATAGCCTCAGCCTCAAAAACTGGAGGGGGAGACTGATAGTAAGAGCTACTTACAGGCTCTGGCAAGGTGCTATAGAACCCAGATTATGAAGGTAGAGAGGACAAGACAAATCTACCATGGCTCTAAAGGAGGAGAGGTACTTGTCAGGTAATCAGAAGAGGGAAGAGCCTTTCTGGTGTAAAGACCAAAATATGCAGAGTCTTAGGAAAACAAGAAGCTCTAAGTAGTTGAAAAACTGTGAGCTGGGGGTGGTGATGCATACTTGTAATTCCAGCCACTCAGGATACTGAGGCAGAAGGATTCCAAGTTCAAGGCCAACCTGGGCAATTTAGCAAAACCCTGTCTCAAAATTCAAAATAAAAAGGTCTGGGGGAGTAGTTCAGTGGTAGAGTGCTCTCCTAGCATTCATGAGGCCCTAGGTTCAATCTCCAGTTCAATCAGAAACAAAAAACAAAATGAACAGGAGTACATAAAGGTGGAAAGATAGAGATGGAGAACAAGACAGGATCTACCCATGAGCAAAAATCCAGAGGGCAGCCCCTCATCTGGTCAGTAAACCATTGGTTCTGAAGAGGTTAAGTAAATGCATATATATTGAGGCTCTTTATGGTTCCAATGACCCAAATTTATATCCTTCAAATATCTGCAAACCATATTTACCTTGATTTATAATCACCTGTTAGAGACAAAAAAAAGTTCCTGAGTAAGTCATAATTGTGTCTCCATTACTTCATCCATGAAATGTCTGACCCACTTTGCTTATTGTGAAAGTCAACGAGATTATGAGGGAAAGAAAATTTGAGTTTTATAGAAATGAACTATAGACATACAGGGAATCTTATTTGATTAAAACAGTGTAGAGGGGAAAAATGGGAAATTGCGTATTTACCAAGCATGTAATTGTCCTGGAAGACTCCAAAAGGCAAATGTATGAAAGTATGAAACCCTGAGTGAACAAACAATTAATTTGAATGTGACTTAAAGAATGCCCAAACGCCATATCTAATTTTAAAATAATTTTTAAGTGAGAGAAAGTTATAATAGTTCTATAGTAATTAATAAATGCCCTTCTAGTACTGTATTTTTCAAACTGCAGGTCTCAAGCCATTGTGAAGTCAGTGAATATGATCAGCATTTTTATTTAAAAAAAAAAGAAAACAATAGAGAGCCAGCTGTAGTGGTGCATGCCTGTAATCTCAGCAATTTGGAAGGCCAAGGCAGGAGAATTAGATGGTCAAGGCCAGCCTCAGCAATTTAATGAGACCCTCAGCACCTTAGGAAGATCTGGTCTCAAAAAAAATAATAATATTAATAAAAAGGACTAGGTTGTAGTTCAGTGGTAAAGCACCTCTGAATTCATCCCCAAGACAGCCCCCATCAAAATACAATAGGGTAAGATAGCATAAAAGAATAAGTATTGTTCATAGGTATTTCTAATTAGGTGCTTATATGTGGTACATAATCAACTGTAATGTAAAATATATATCCTGTTATAGCCATCATGTCCCAGAAAGTCCAAAAGCTACTGCTTTAAGTGACACAAAGAAGAGGTGCTCCCAATTTGCAAGATGCCAACAATTTACCAGGACATCTGATCCACAAGTATTTATGCAATATTCTGAAAATCAAAATTGCTCCACTGAGAAAGGCAAGACTGTGGCTTATGAAATGTATTCCAGTAAAGTCTGAGAGCAAGATCCTCAGGGACTGAATTGGTCTGGAAAGCTTCAGGAATGAGGGAGAACTTCAGCTAGTTATGAATGATGGCTGGATCTGGTTGGGCACTGAGAGAGGGGTGGTTATAAAAAAGAAAAATGCAGAGAATGAAGTGGGTAGTGAGAGGTATTTTCAGGAATCATTTGGAGAAAGTGATTATCAAGTTGGAGTAGATAATGGCAGTGAAATTTCCATTTAGACTGATATATTACTCAATAGTTATTATCGTTAATAAATTTAAAAATATTTAAGGTATATTTAAAGTATACCATATGATGTTGTGATATACATTTAGATATGTAGTTACTATAGTAACTACAGTCAAACAAATCATCCTATCCATCATCTCTCATAATTACTCATTTCTCACCCCATTCTCCATACATCATCCCCCGTCCACCATCAATGTGTAGTTATAATCTACTTATTTAACAGAAATTATGGATGCCATACACTCCTTTTGCTGTAGTGCTCGCATTTGTACGTTAGATCTTCAGTGTTTCTCCTACATATCTACTGCTTTATGTCTTTTGACTTGCATCTCCCCATTTCCTCCCGGCTGCCTGTAACTATTGTTTTAGTCTCTTGTTTTCAAAGAGTTTTAAATTATTTTATATCTAAGATTTCTTTGCATAACACTGCTGCTTCAGGAAAATCTGGCCAGAATGGTTATAACATTATTTCCTGCCATTTTTTTTTCATTCATTTGCAATTGTTTACTGGTCGAGCCTCAATTTAGTTGAATTTGGTAGCTGAAATGTTGAAGTTACGACATACACCACGTTGCAGCAACGTTTCATTTCTCAGAACACAACTATAGTCACTAGCACAGAGATGAAAGGGTGGTCAGGTGACCCTCCTAGTATCTTCAACAAACTTCCTCCCCAGGAGGGCCTGATAGAGGCAAAGCCCCACACAAGGCGCTGACTGCCCTGTGAGGATGAGCATGTCACTGGGCAGCCATGCATCCCAAAGGAAGAGCAGCATCTACCACGTTTTCTTGCCATTGCTCTATGACTTCTCCATCTTCTTAAATATTTAAATGTGTCTGTATGTGTTTTAAGAAATGAGCATCCTTGTGTTTTGCCATAGGTAGCCTAATAGTCATTTTGAGAAAAAAAAAAACAGAGAAGCTTCTGGAAATTTTCTTGACTTTCTACCAGCTCATGTTTGTCTTTCCTCTGGAATAAAACAATATTGTGATGTTGATACCCTTAAATAAAACTATACCTTTAACCAGAAGAACATTGCCAGTTAGTTAGATTCATTGACTTGAATTAGTTGATTTGGACAGCAGTCATATATGGAAATTTGCATACACACACACACACACACACACACACACACACTTTTATCCTAGACACCTCTTTCATCTTCCTTTTCCACATCAGAGTGCTTCATTTAGTGATAATCTAACTTTGGCCATAAGAGTCAAATTTGAAAAAATAAAAACATTTAGAGGCTGCATTTGAATTGAAAAGACATTTATTGAATTCTATAGGGAGAAATATATTGATGTGTGTGTGTGTGTGTGTGCATGTGTGTGTGTGTGTGTGCATGTAGGTATTTCTTACAATTTAAATTACTTACTGTCTTGACTGCCAGAGAGAAAATTGTTCACAGCTTTTTAACTGGGCATATTGGAGTTGGCAACACATAACAGTTTTCTGATTTTTCATGCTTGTAATTTGATTGTTGGCATTATTTTGAAATTAGCAGCAAAATCGAGAGCCCAAATCCTTACTAGCAGGCACTAATAACTGATCTTTGGCCACAAGGTTAAACGTAATGACCTCTTGTATTCAAATCCAAATCCAAATTTAGAGATGAATTTAGAAATCTGTATTTTTAAAGGTCCCAAAAGGATTCTGACAGTCAGATTTGTACACTGTTTTGAAGTCCATGCTTTTATTTACAGGGAAATAAAATGATTATTGATGAATTCCTGGGAATTTAATAACTTGTCCTAAGTCGTCGTTGCAGCAGGTCTGGATTTTAATCCAGAACACTTCTTGCTAATTCTCCACTGTTCCTCGGATAATGAGAACAGGAGCAAGACCTCAGAGAACCCTCGGTGGGGATGAAAGGAGAATCAAGTTACTTATGTATCCCTTCCTCCAAAATTGAGAGTCAGTGTGGTAAACCCTTCCAAATGACAGTGCAGTGATAGCCATCTCTGTCTCAAGGGTCTGATGTGACAGAAACATTGTGAGAATCAGCTGTGTGATCTGAAGCAAGACAGGTTCTTAGACACACACCATTTAAAATTTCTAATTCTTGGATCCTAAATAGAATGGATACCTGAGCATCTGAGGAGAAGATTGGTTTAACCAGGATTTACAGTGACTCTTGCACAACTGAAACCCCCAGGGGTGGAAGAGGGGGGACCTAAAGCCTGGAGAATTTTTAAAACCTACCAAGTCACAGGCATCTCCAGGGACCTCAGCTATGTTACTAATTCAGTAACGGACAGCTGGACAGAGATCTCCAAGGCTCCTTAAAAAATCACATTTGCATCTAGTAATTTTGTGGAGGAAAAAGAGTTGCAGAGAATCCTTTTTTAAGCATGAGTTACAAATAGCCCATCAAAGTGGGAGCTATTGTTTATGGGGAATAATCAGATGCTTTATGCTGATAGATTCTTGATTGTTTTCAGGGATATTGATTTCTAAATAGGCTAAAATTAAAATAACCATATTTTGTCAATGGGAGACTCTTCTCTGTTTTTATAATGTACAACTTTAGTTAAATGAAACACTTGAGGGAGTAAAGTGTTTGTGTTAACTACATTTTCTGAGTCCTTAGAGCATCTTTTTGTTTCAATTATTGTTGAATATTTTTCTAAAATGTAATAGCCTGTGCCTATATGTCTGTCTTAGTAGGTATAATATGTCAAATATTATTAAGATTCAAAATTTTGCATTGCCTCTGGGTTTTTAGTCTGAATTATGGCTCTGTAGGACAGGGATACTAAATATAATATGGAAGGTTTATTTTGCTTTGTTTTATTTTTCTTCATTTTTACTCTGTGTTATAATGTGCTTTCCCATGATATACTTTTAAAAATTATTCAAAAATGCAAAATATATTTGGTTCATCATAGGTTCCACTTTAAGTTTGCCATTACATCATTTTAAAGTGCTCATTTCTTCCTTCTAAATTAGTTTCTCAATCTACTTAAAACATGTCTTAAAGTTCCATTATTTCAGCAAACCCTCCAAGATTTTTAGGACCCACGTATAAATCGTTTTATACATAGCATGTGTTTTTTATTTATACTTAGTTGTATTGTTCTTTAAGCATGGCTTTCCTTGAATTATTCTAAAAATTATTTCTGCTTGAAAAATGCAGGTCAAAATGAAGCAACTAGAATTTCAATTGCTAATAAGAACTTTAATCAGAGGGAAGGCTAGTAAATGAGAGTACATTTTCGCCTGCTTACTTGGATGAGTAAAAATTGCTTATGACAAATGGTTGTGAAGGATTGCTCTTGTTTTCATGTTGAACATGTTCAGAAAGCAGTCAGAGAGCAGAAATCTGTCAATGTCAGGGTCAGGGGCTGAGTGTGATTGAGGAAGGGAAAATGCCTTTACAATCCCCTTTCACATGGGGAATAATTTCCTGTCTACACATGAGGATCCTCAGAACAGAGTTGAGCTTTGCCACAAGCATCTGAGAGACTTGGTACACTTGGCTTACTCTGTCTGGACCTCAGGTTTGGGGATGTATATACTAGGTCAGAAACCAAAACCTGGCCATCCGTGGGTCCAACGAGAAAACCTTGGTCTGCAGGAATTTGTTTGCAATTAAGACAATATTTAAAAATCAGAACATCTGTTGTAGAAAATGAAACCCTGGCCCACATTGTCTGGGCTGGAATGGAACCACAGTAAGTGCCACCAACAGTAGCTTCACTGCTGACCCTACTTCTCCCTGTGGTCTTTTTGACCTTGAGGCTTTGCATGGGTCCCTTGTACTCGGTGTCTTCACCAATACTGTTAAATAGCCAGAACCCATAGGTATTGACTTGTGAAGTCTGGACTAGGTGTTCTTCTCTAAGTACCATCAAGCTCTAAAATTCCATGACTGTACTCATGAAATTGATGTGTTCCCTACAAAGTAGAGAGAATTGTACTGAATATAGTTAACTCCCATAAAAAATATTGTCTAAAACGTTTCCATCAGCAAAATATGTATAAAGTTCCATGACTACAAATTGAGTTGAACAGGTCTGTTAGCAGCAGAATAGTGGGGTTTTTTTTATTTTTATAGACTGCATTTTGATTCATTGTACACAAATTGCGTACAACTTTTCATTTCTTTGGTTGTGCATGATGTAGATTCATACCATTCTTCTCTCACTCCTCTCAACCCCCAAACCCAATTATATATCATCATCCACTTATCAGGGAAAACATTTGACCTTTGGTTTTTTTGGGGTTGGCTTATTTCACTTAGCATGATATTCTCCAATTCCATCCACATATCTTCAAATGCCATAATATTATTCTTCTTTATGGCTGAATAATATTCCATAGTGTATATATACCATAGTTTCTTTATCCATTCATCTGTTGAAAGGCATCTAGGTTGCCCTTCAATAGTTGGTTGTTTGTTTCTTGCTTTTTTACTGCACCACATGTGGCAAATATAAAAAAATTAACTGTTTTAACAATAATTTATTTTTTCTTTACCTTAAAGACCCACCAGTAAGATTTTACATTTAATTGCTTTACATAATTTTAAAAGCACCATATCTTTCTGTACAGCTCTTTCCATGCACACCCAACTTGCATAGCCTCCTGAAAGCCCAAATCATAGCCCAGTCTTTCAAGTAATAGTTCACTGTATTCAGCACGAGTAGCAGTTGGGATAAATCTTGAGGAGTACTGTGGACTCCTATCTCAGCTTGTGGCTGTGTGGACAGCTGTGAAATGCTCATCCAGTGATGGCAGCCGGCTGTGCATTCAGCCCTTCTCAGAAGTAGTCAGATCACTGCAGGGTCTGACCCCTGGGTTGTAAAAAACTGCTTTTTTAATATGGTTAAAAATGCAGTGACGGCTTCAGGGTCAGGGTTGATTTATAAGTGCTGCAAATGAAGACAAATGCCCTTCTGAGATGCAAAACTCAGGCCCATCTCTTCAGCAGAGAAAGCTCTCTGAAATCTCTTGCTCTTTCTCAACTTCTGCTGCCACTTTCCTTCCTCATGCACGCTTCACCGCGTGCCACCCCCACATCTTGCCTCCTACTTTACTTCTAAAAACATCCTCACATCTAATTATTAATCCTAAAGTGGCGGTGCTTCAACAGCTTCGCTTGGAGAAGATAGCACTGAGAATAGCATCAACTAAAGCTAACAGAGGACACAGTGCCACCTCAACTCCGTGCTTTCTTTGGAGAGTGGCATTTCCTTGTTAAATGATGAATGTTGATAACATATATAAAATGTGTTGATAATGTATAAAAGACCATAGGTGCTAAAAGTCCTTAGTCATTTTACTGATTTTTAATTACTGATTTCTTTAATTACTGATCTTTAAATAACACAAATTTAGTTACACTGAAACTTCTATACTTTTATGAAGAAACTATTCTTCAGTCCCTGGTAGTTATTTTGATATTACAAAACCATAATAAGGGATTTTTAAAAGATCATCCCCTGGGGTTTGTGGCTTTTGAGTGGAGGGTCCGTCTCAGGGATGGTCCAAGTTAAAAACCTGAACTGGACTGGCTTGAGGGTTCCTTCTCAGTTCCTTCTGCTTTAAAAATTAAAGAAGCATTTCTCCAACTAGAAATAAGAATTTATTTAGGAGATGATGTTCATAATGTGAAGTGTGGCTGACAGGAGGCCCTGATTTAAGGAAGGCAGATCACTGGATCACTGATCCAGATCAGTGATCCTTGGATCACTTAGTAAATCTGTACTGAGCACTGGACATGTTCAGTGAACCCTGTGCCACCTGCTAGGTATTCAAAGTTGAATTGAATAGTCTAAACTCTTAAGTAATTCCCAGGCTATTGAAATAAACTTATTAATAAGTATGACTCATCAAAGTTAGAATGGGCAGTTTTCCTGGTGAGGATCTTAGGGAAATCCCCTGTAGACCAGCAAGGGTCCCTCCTCTGCCACAACCCCGTTCTTGCTTCCTTCCTGCCGGCCCGTTCAGCTTCATTTCCCCTTCTCCTGAGCTTCACCACCTGCTCACCACACCTGGGTTCCTTTCTTCCAGCTAGGCCAGCCTGAGAACTAGAAGTCCTTCTCATCCTATTCTTAATGCTATAAAAAAAATAAATTTTTCAACGCACATGTTTTCAACCTTGTTCTGCTAAAAACAACTAAGAAACAAGGCAAAGTGACAAAGATGAGGCAGGTATATGACGAAGAAATCTTAGACATTCTGCTGGCAGCTAGTCTACTTAGATGAAATTCCTTCCTTGTGAATATGCTAGAACCTCAGTATAATTTTGTCCCCCAATTTCTCTCAGTTCAAGAAATCATCTATGAGCCAGATGAGTAAGAGTGACATTATCGCAGAAATAATGATGTTATGAAGTTAGTAAAATAGACATTTGAGAACACTGTAAATTATTCTCTTAAGAAATCTTTTGCTGTCGTTGATACTTTATCATTGTTCACAAATTATTCGTGATACATGAATGTGTTTTAAGACTGTTTAAGGGCCACTGGTTTAAGTGTTTGCTTGGACTCTCAGGGGTCACCTCCACTGTTTGGGGGATGATCTTGAATACTCAGTATTGTAGAGTGTACTGGATCCACAGTGCTGAAAATACCCGACAGTTTTCCATGGCTGCTTTTTGAAATGGCCCAGGCTCTCTTGCTATCTTTTTTCCCTAAGGAGTTGCTCATAACTCTTTTGTGGTCCTCCTCTCCAGGGCCATGACCTGGAAGTCCAAGTAGTAATTCATGCCTCTGGAATGCCTGGCAAGTGATTCCATCTCTGTTTTTACCCGGACTGGGAGGGGAACCTCCTCGCCTTGGAGCGGAAGGTAGTGGCTCAGGAAAAATAAGAGAAGGGATAAAATCCCCCAATTGTAGTAAAAGAACAACCAAACACGTGGTGAAGGAGGTATAAAAGGGGTGAAGAGGAAGCAGGAGGCTAGTGGGCATCACTTTGGCACTTTGCCATCTTGGTTTTAGGGCATAAGACAACTCATTTGGCTTTATCCACCTACTTTCCCAGAAAAATGGGTGACGTATGGACTA
Organism: Glaucomys volans; assembly: GCA_020662805.1. Taxonomy (NCBI): domain Eukaryota; kingdom Metazoa; phylum Chordata; class Mammalia; order Rodentia; family Sciuridae; genus Glaucomys; species Glaucomys volans. The sequence continues at coordinate 890,082 of JAJEJO010000575.1, read as the reverse complement.
CAGATCTGTAGAACTCTTTCAGAACCTCATTGTTCAGGCTTCCCTGCCCACGGCATTCCATTAAACTGCCATTTTTTATTTAATAAAATCTGTAAGATTTGTACTACTACAATTTTAGAAATGAGGAAGCATTAAATCACTCACCTAAGATCTCACTGACAGTCGTTGACCAAGCTGTGAGCTAATTTCAAGTCATCCACCTGCAAAGACCGCAGGTTTTTCTATGCCACATGCAATATTCTGTGGAGTGGCAGTGATTAAAAAAAAATATGAACACTGGTCAAAAGAAGAGAAATAGGCAGGATTTTCTGAACTGCTCTCCTCTGTCTTGTATTTCATGTTGCTTTAAAAACAAACGTGAAATCTTCTAACTCAGTCATAGCACATTTTTTGAACAATCAGGACAAGTTCAAGGGAAAGCTTTTTAACTTAAAACTCTACAAATCATTGTGTAGGCAATAAAATTGACAAACATAACTTTTTATCAAAATATCCAGGTAACACACATGTTCAGCAAACAACATTTCTTTATTTCTCAAAAGAAAAACTAAGTAGATTTCATATAGTTAAGCGCATAAGTGGGCTCACACACACAAGCACACACACGCACACGTGTATGTGCACGTGCACACACACACCCGCAATTAAAACCAGGCATGTGTTTTTTGTTTAACTCTATCTATGGACTTTGGACTCAGAAACTATTTATAGAACTAGTGTTTCCGTGATTGATGTTTTAATCATAGACATTCATTTACTTATGAAAGTTAAGCAATTCCCTCTGATAGCTTAGAGCTAAGTGTTCTAGTTGAAAATTGAAGGCAGAATAAAAGGTAATCTATGCATAGGAGACCCATGTGAGACAAATTTCAACTTAACACTATAGATCTAAAGTATGAATAGTACTTGACAAGAGGATAAATACACCTATCTGTGACCATTTTGAAGATAAAATTCACTATTTTTGAACACCATAATTTCTGCTTCATTTTTTTAAGTTCCCTAATAAGAAATTGATTTTTTTTCTAGTCAAAGAAAATTGACAGAAGTCATCTTCAGGCATTAGTCTTACTTGTCATTATTCTAGAATGTCTTTGCTACCCTGTATCATTTCAAAATCCAAACTCTTTGTTCCAAGAGGTACCAAAATGAAGGGCATTGCTTTTCAAAGGTCAGGAGATTTCCAACAGTGATCTGTGAAACGATCTCATATAGTATACAGATTTGCTTATTCCTTGAGTTTATTTGAATATGGAAATATGCTAATAAATGTAAAACACTTTTAAAAATGTGTGCTATGAAAACCTATATAACTGTCACATCAGACCTGTAATTTCATAGATATTATTTCTCAGAACTAGGCGAGTATTTTTAACTAGGGCACCAGTTAATGTCAGTTTGATGAAAAATATGAAGTTAAAAAAAATAGTTTAGATAAAAAGCACAGAAGGAAAAATTCATGGAAGTGGTAAACAGATGTCACAGTTTGTGAAAGTGGTACAGTCAGGTCATTGCCCAAGGCACCTCAGGTTCTCTCTGCAGATGAGACAGTGAAGCCAAAAATTCCTGCAATCAATTTAGCTCTCATGGCCTCTTCCATTTTTTTTAAGTTTTTCCATAACCTTGCATTTTCTTCTTCTTTTTCCTTTTTTTTTCTTTCTTCCTACCTTTCCTCTTCTTTCTTATTTTTATTTCTTCTTAATCTTGGGCCCATTTTCTGAATTTGAGAAATCTTCAGCTATTTTTTTATAACTTAGACCCTTCTTATTTCCCTCTCTCCATCACTGTCAAGCATGTATGTTTTCAAATTCATTTACAAATGAATTTATTAAACCAACGTCCTCCGGAGGGCTTGCATCCTCAGTAATGTGGGCGTGCAGGAAAGCTACAGAGCTCTATGCCTTTGCCTTTTTCCTTTGTTAAATGAGAATACATGTCTGTTTTTCACATTGAAGCAAAAGTCCTTGAAAGCCCTGGACTTCTGCCATAATCTTTTCTTTGTCCTTCCCGGATGGCTAAGAGATCTTCAGTAGAAAGTCTCTTCATTGATAAAAAGTATTATTGAGGCTCATATTACAAATTTAAAACATGTGTTGCTACACATTCTGAATGAGATTATACATAAGAAAAGACAAAAGGGGTTTCTACTTTTCATAGCTAGATAGAAATATCTAATTCTTGGGTCATTTTAAATGCAAAGGGGAAAAGATTAGTACTTTCATGATTTGAGGGTAGAGGGTAATATGTCTTTGATCAGTTAGAAATTTTTTACAAGTCTGAGTCAAATGAGGAATTTCAACACGTTAGTATTTGGGTTTTTTAAAAAACTCAGCTGTATTGAGAGGGGAATCAAGTTTCATCAGTACTTACTGTCTGTTCATATAATTTAAACCAAAACAAGTAGTGAAGGTATAACTATTATTTTGATACATTTCCTTTTTTTTGTCTTTGAAAAACATTGCTAATTGTTTTAAAATCATCTAAGTATAGTAAGTATAAATTGTCACAAGCATCTATGTAATGTCAATGTAGCTGTTTTATGCTTTGCCGGCAATTCATGAGATTTGAATTGGTGAAAAGGATATAGCTGTGGTTTCCTGCTGGAGTTTCTATATAATAGTGAGAACAGCATGAGAGGATGCAGTTGGTTGTGGTTGTTTGCTCATTCTTTGCTGCTCTTTTCTCTTTTGCAAAAAACAGGAAGCTGAAATTTGTTTTTTACTTAATTCAATTGATACTCAATAAGGCCTTATCTGTGTGCTAAGATAAAAAGAGGTATCCCTGCCTTTAAGGGCCATGAAATATTAGGAAATTAAATAAAATATGAAGAATTTAAACAAAGAACTTGAAACTGTCATAGCAATATTTATTTACTGTCAATGCAATACATTGTAAAAAAGTTGATCAGTTGAAATTGTTTTCAAACTTTCAATGTTTATATTTTATCTTGAGGCAACATAACTTTCCAAGTGTAATAACATTGACATGTTTTCAAGAAAGAGCTAGTAAACTCAGGTGATTTTTAACTCTAATTATTGCACAACACCAAATTAGTTTGGTAGTTTTTCTCAGATCATGGAACAAACTCCCAATTCCTAGCCTATTATTTTTTAAGGGAATTTGACAAAAGAGCATATTCAAGCCTCTATTTCAAAAACAACATAAATAAAATGATGTACTTAGGCTCAATAAATTAATTCTTTTTCATCTTATATCACCATAACTTTTTAAAAGACATACACAACAGAATATTTTTAATCAAGCATATTCTGAATAGAAAAATTTGATGGAAGCCATTATTAGGGAATACGAACCACAGTAGTGATATGAAATAATGCAGTTATTGTAAGTTTTAGCCCTTACACAATTGTGGGAGCTCTGTGGTTGTTTTTGCATTTACTGTTGGGCCTGATGTCATCATAAGTTAGTGGAGCTGGTTGAAAATCAAAGCTGGATTTGAATTGGCGCCAAACAAGAACAAACCTGTAAGACAAACTGAAACCCGTAACGACAAACCAGAACCTGTGTTTGACTCATGCCTCCTCCAACCTCAGTGACCCAGAGCACTGTAGGATCTGGCACTCTGCACTGCAAAGCTGTTCATGCACCTGGCTCAAAAGGCAGGAGACCTGGTGGAAGGCAATGGTCCAGCAGTCTGGCTGCTATCTAACACAGACCAGGTGAGCCAGAGGTCAGAGAGCAGAACTTAATGCGCCACACAGACCTTCAGAGCATAGCATTGCTGTTTCCCCACTACCTTCCAAACCTCACATAAATTGCCCTCATAGCCAGAAGAACCATTTAGGAAAGAGAATTCTGGGAATGCATTTCCAGCTGACCTAAACTAACCCCTAGTACAAAACCATCAGAGAAGCTAGCCTGTGACAATATAATCAAGAAGTCCCTTGCAGTTGAATTCTATCAGAAACCTATGAATACTGAACACTGAAGGATCCATTCTGTTCATGGATTGCATTTAAAAGGTTTTTTTTTTTCTATAGACTTCTACAGCCTCGGATAATTTTCTTCTATGTACAACTATACGTCATTGGTTTATTTCTGTTCAAAAACTGAAGTTTCAGAAAGAGTAGCTACAAAGTTCCAAGACTGATGTCACCTAAGCCACCCAGCACCTCTTTTCAATGTATGTATCCTACTGCACTTGGCACCTGGCTAAGTGATGTAGTGACAAACTTATTTTCTGCCACAATAGATTCCTGATTCCATTTTTAGACTTCTGTAGGTGCTATGAAAGTTCCTTATAATGCAATTACAGAAAAGCACAAGCCCAGTTGGAAAGAAGCTGCATCCCAATGTTTCTTTTATTTCTTTGTTTTGTTTGGAAATTCTTGCTTATAAGGATGTCCACACTGGTGCTGTATGAAATGCCAAGCTCATTGAGGATGAAGGCATTCAACCAGATGCTGGAGCATGTTCCTACAATGAAGTAAGGCTGGCCTATGCATCTTTTGAGAATCTATTTTCAAAATTCTTTTCAGTGACTCTTAGCCTCTTTCTTTTCCCCCAAATCACTTGATAAATTATGTTTACAGGGCAAGTACCCTGCAATTCCAACTTTTTCACTCTCACCTAGAAAGCACATTAAAATGAAAATGATCGAATTTGTAAAATAAATAAATATGATCTTATGATCTCTTAAGTGCTATTAAGAAAAATCTCATCTTTTGTGTAAGAACAGCAAGTCCATCAAATATTTCACCATCCCCCAAATAAAACTCTGTTAGATAAGTACCCAGAAAAACAAATGAAAAGGGAGGAAAGTGCATAGTTCTATTTAAATTCCTTTGATATTCTAAAATTGGCTAAAAATTAAGCAGTATGAGATTAGACTTGAGATGCATTGTGTTACCAAATGCATTGGTCTAAACTGACCATATAGGAATATTTGCTTAAGTAGAATGCACTAGTTGCCTATTGTTGCAAATTCCTTTATTTGGGATGGGGTAGCAGAGCGTCATATATGCAAAGATGATGGAGACTTTTTCCTCACCCACGAAAGAATCAGTAGTCTAATGCGAGACATAATACAAAGAACCAAAGGGAAAGGAGAAGTACTGTGTGTGGGCTTAGTTCAGATATACAGTTATTATGTTTCTAAAAATATAAAGTTTTAAAATTTTGTCCTATACTACATGCTTGGAATGGCAAAGACAAAAATAAACTCCTGATAATTTCAACAATACCAAGGGTTGGCAAGGATGTGAAGCAACTGGAACTCTCCTGTGTTGCTAGTGGGGATACAAAATGGTGTAGCAACCACGGAAATATTTTGGCATGTTTTATAAACATTCACTTGCCATGTGTCCTGGCAATCCTATTCCTGTTTAACTAGGTGAAATAAATTATTATGCTAACACAAAATCCTATTCATAGCGGCTTTATTCAGAATTGCCAAAGATCAGGGAAAAAAAAAGTTCCTCAACTAGGAAAAAAATAGTGTCACATGAATGCAAGGAAGCATTGTCTTTCAATAAGAAGAATGAATTTTTAATACGCACAGTCTCAAATATACTATGCTAACTCTAGAAGCCTGACTCAATATTTGTATAATATTCTGGAGAAAAGAAACTTGAAGGTGGCAAACAGATCAACAGTAAGAGTGAGGAAGGGTATGACTACAAATACTACAAAAACAGTCAAGAGGAATTTCTTTGAAAGGCAATGAGACTGCAGGTGCTCCTGGATTTACAAGGAGGTTATCTTCTGATAAACCCAGTGTAACATGAAAATATGGTTCAGTTGAAATGCACTTAGTGCACCTTGCCCTACTGACCACCATAGCTTAGCAACACAGCACACTGGTTGTCCACACGGGTAATGACACGGCTGACTGAGACTATAGTTCTCTGCTGCTGCTCAGCATCTCAAGACAGTGTAATATCACATAAGTCGGTAGCCTGGGAAAATATCAAAATCCAAAATTTGAAGTACAGTTTGTACTGAACATATATTGCTTTAACACCAATGCAGAGTGGAAAAATTATACACTGAGGACCATCTGTGTTCTGCATCTTGATTGTGATGGTGGTTAAGCCCTAAGCATTTGTCAGAACACATAGACCTATATGACAAAAAGAGAGTAAATACAACCAAATATTTTAATTCTTTATAAAAAAAAAATTCCAGCCTAGAATTATAGCATCCCTCTTGGTCTGAGGTCAGGAAAGCAAGCCCTATGGAGAAGATGCTCATTTTGTGCCCTATATAAATGGGTGAAGGCAAGTGCCACAGGACCTTGGTGTCAACCAACAGTTCTGTTGCCTAAAATAATGTCATGTTAACCACCTGATGCAAATGTATGTGAATAGTGTGTGTGTGGTGTGTCCTCTACTCCTGTGCAAATGGGGCAGGCTTCTTATCTCCTCATTCTCATGATCACAGACTCTGAAAGAAATTCGTTGGTCCAGTGTTGCTCATTGAGTCTTATTATATGAGAAGTGCTGTGTGACAGACTCTGAGGGTGAAACACCTAGCTACTTAGAGTCCCTAGCAAAAAATGGGAGCTCATAACCTATCATAAGAGATAAGACTTGTGCCTCCATAACTGTAATTCAATCAGATTATGGTAAATCCTATAATGGAGGTTCCCTCGCTGTACTATGGCTATAGAGAGGAGGAAGTCATCATTTTCTGCCAGCGGTATCAGGAAAGGATTATTTTGTGGAGACTGTGGCATTGGTCCAGAAATTTAAAGATTCCAGTAGAGTCTCAGTTCTTTGAGAAACATATTTCTCAAATTGACTTATTTACTTGTTCCCTGAACACTCATACATAGCAAGTGGCTGATCTACTATCAATACTTCAACATTTTAGAATTAATGAATGACAGAAAGAAACAAAAAAAGGACAGACACCATGTTCAAAGGCAAAGAACACATTCCAGAGGGCCATCCATGCCCATTCCGAGGAGTGCTGACAAAATCTTCAAGTACATTTCTGGGAGTAGCTCATTTTGGCTGGAGTATAGGGGGAGTACGGGAAGTAATGTTCCAAAGTTATATCAGACACAAATGGGAAAGTACCAAGTTAAGTAATTTGAACTTTTTTCAGTAGAAGTCATCTCTGAAGGATTTTGAAATGAGCAATATGATCAAATCTATGTTTTGAGAAGATATCATTTGATGTAATCCCAGCAACTCCCAAGGGTGATGCAAGAAGATAGCAAGTTCCAGACCATCTTAGGCAACTTAGGCAGCTTCTCAAAATAAAAATAAAAATGTGCTGGGGTTTTGGCTCCATAGTACAGCACCCCTGGGTTAAACCCCAACACCACACATACACACATACACACACACACACATACACACACACACAATTATGTCATTTGGCAGTGATTTTTGGACACTGACTATTGCTATGTTGGAACAAAGCAGAGAGAATATGCCTACACAACTGTACCTCAAGCATGACTTGGTGATTGCAGCTGTTGGAATACTGCACTTAGAGAACAGGAGTCAAAAGAGTTGTGATCAAGCCCTAACTTGGTTTTTAAAGTCATACAAATCACCTAAGTTTCTGGAATCTATGAGGTTAATGTGGAAATTTTAAGAAATGATATCTGTGGGTCTTTGTACATTTTCAAGAGCTATGTAAAGGTAGCATGTATTGTTATTTGAGTCTCAACTATTGGAAAGAAAATTGCAAATATTTCTAGCAGAGATGAGACAGAAAGTGGTGACTCTGTGGCAATAGGGGTCAAAGGAGTCAAAGCTGTCAAAATGCACAAAATTTGACTGGGAGAACTGTTGGTGCCATTAACAGACGTAGAGATGTCAAGAGGGAAAGTTTATTTTGGCAGAATGATGTTGAATCCAGGGTTAAACATTGCATTTGGGTCACCGGCACAAGAGGCAGGTTAGATATCTGGCCTACCCTTAGCCAATGGAGGAAGACCAGGAAGGGAGGAAAAGAGAGGGGCCTGGGATTGGAGCCTTTGAGTCAGCACCGTTAGATAGCCTAGAGAGATCCAGGCAGGAATGAGGAGTTCCAAAACAGGAAAATTCTTAATAAAACCCATATTTAGCTATCAGAAAAGGAATATCTGAGCTAAGCCCACAAAGGCGCATGTGAAAATGGGAAAGAAAACTGCAAAGAAAAACTAAAGACAGGTGACCAAGGGTAAAAACAATGCCCAAGATCAATGCAGGTGAGGAATAAAACTCCATGTCCTCATTTTAAAATTGAACAAATAATACCTTCTGTGGGCTTGTGGGAAAAAGCAAGGGACAGCTAAGTGCCATCTCTTATACGTGGTAGGCTTAAAAGTGAGAGTTATTATTAGCATTGTTATTGAAAATTCATTCTCATTTTCAACATCCTCTAGGGATTGAAAAAATGTAACCTAGACCTTGTGAGGGTTATGTGTTATGCTGCCTTATTTTTAAGATAAATCATAGCTAAATTTGCTACATAATATCATCTCCTGACCTTTAAAGGGTAAAAAGCAGTTCATCCCCTGTTTTAGAAGAGCTGTGTACTGTTCTGACGAGAGCATATTGTTTTTCAGTAGCTCTCATGAGAGTGTCCTTCATAGAAAACAAATTTCCCTCCTCCAGGCCGAAGTTGAATCCTATCAAGGTACACAGGATAAGAGCAACGTGCTCATCAGCCTTCCTCTGCCCTAATGTGGCACAGATGACAGCTGAATTTCAGTCCTGAAGGTGGCAGCAAGATGTATTTATGAAAATATAATTGATTCAAAGTCATTAGTGAAGAAGAAAAAATTAAATAGAATATCGAATGGTGTATACATTTCCAAAATTTATTATGCATGAGTGACCAAGATAGCATAGAAGAATCATTCATCTGTTTGTATCATATTGATTATTTTTAAATTTTGATCTAACAGACTGGAGCCTCTGCTTGATTCCAGCAAGAGGTAGTTTACTTTGCATAAAGAAAATTTAGAAGCTACCTTTATTCCCAGATCTCCTGTTTCAGCTTTCTGAAATCAGTAACCTTAAAAATGCATGCAGTAAAGGAGTCATAGTGAGAAAGCAGAAAGGGCCCAGGGACATCTGCAATTACTCTGGGGAAAACTAGCCAGTGCAAGAAGCAGGATTCTGTGTTATTTAACAACCTTTGTCCTTGATGGTACATTATCCCATATGTTCAAGTGATTCATCAAAAATCATGGTCACTACCAAGAAAATTGAGGAACACTTTTTTGCCATCATTTGATGCATTTGTTGACTTTACACTGAAACTAGAGCAAATTTTCTTCTATATTTGCAAAAGTCAGTCAAAATCAAGATTATCGTTGAATCATTCTCAGTCTTCTTAATTTTAGGATTCACTATGATTTTCCTTATAATTAAGCACATTTCTCTACATACCCAACCGTTCTTTCTCTTTCATTCCACATTTTATTTAATGGAGTCATTTTTCACTCACTTCAAAGTATAGAGTTTTAAAATAATTTCTAAAACTAAATCTACTTGTTTAGCCTGGTATTGATTATTCAAAATACACTTGAACCTAGAACCATATTTCCCAACTCATATACATCCCACCCAGCTCTTTTCGTTCACGGCTCTGTAAATTCCAGTTAACAATGGACCATGATCTATACTTTCTTGTTTTAACCTTTGCTTAGGCTCATCCCTCTGTTCAAAGGCTCAGCTTTGAAAACCCAACTCAAACCTTTATGCTGTGCTAAGAAGTAGCACACAGTTCAATTTAATCAGTTTAGATATATTGAATCATAGGGAGCTAACTTCTGTAACAGACAACCTAAAATTTTCAGTGGCTTAAGGAAACAAAATTAGTGCATGTGTGTGTGTATTTAAGTGTGTGTGCATTTATATAAACATAGGTATAAATCTTCCCTGAAATGTTCAATTTTGGAGAGCAACAAAATTTATATATCTCCGTATACACCTCTGTATAGTCCCTGCAGAACTTACCATAATGCACTATACATAGGAAGCCTCACTATCCATTTAATGAGTCCAGTTCAGTTTTCCACTGAGTTCAATACTGAACATTTGAAAATTGTGAAACTGGAATTTCACAATACTGAACATTTGAAGATTGTGAAACTGGATTTTTATAAAATAATTTGCTTTGTAAATATCTTAGAATATGTTTGTGGTTCTACTTCCAAATTGTAAAATTAACAGTTGTTTTTAAGTGTCTTGATATCTTTATTATAATAAGAATAAGCATATGTATTCCCTATCAGTACGTGGCAGATATATATATATGTATATATATATTTTTTTAATTTTTATTTTGTTTGAAAGTCAAGAAGCTCCTGAAATTCACTGAAACTCATGACAAGGAATAAAAGAAAAATAGGAAATTAATGTACAAGAGGAGATGCACATAGAAATGGAAATAGATATGGGACACATTCTAAAAATCATGGAGAAATACAGAAGAACTGTAGAATTTCTTATGTAAGCTTGGAATATGATGAGGAGGCATCTTGGAGGCAGAACCTGGGAAAGCACAGGTAGAGGTGCACTTGCTGGGAAGGGATCCAAAGCCATCCAAGGACTAGGAATCAAAACATTGAGCACACGGTGTGGGGGTCATCACTGCACAGGGTTTATAATGAACACCACCTACCTGCTCGTTTCACCTGTGTGCCTTCAATAAGACCATCAGCAAAAGCCACAGTTCCCATGAAATATTGTTCCATCTTCCCAACTGGTGTACCTCCTAACTTTTGTTTCATTTCACTGCTACTTAAGCATTGCTTTTCTTAATCTTTATTATCAAGAGTTTTAAAATTTGTATATATTTTGTATACATGTACATAATATAGATTATTCTTATATAGACACACATACACACATATATACATGTAATTGAATTGGTCAATTCAATATATAAATATATTGGTCAATATATGTATATATATATACACATATATATACAAATATATACATATACATATATATATTGACCAATATATACATATATATGTGTGTGTATATATATATATATTGACCAATATATGTATACATACATATAATTGAATGGTCTCTACAAACAGGAAATTATCTAGAAGTTGGAGAAAAAGTATATGTTCTGTAAAAGAAAAAGTCGAAAGAGCTGAGAATCTGAGTAACAGATGAAGTCAAGCTAGAAAAAGATTCATCTAAGCGAAAACTAGGGTATTACTTCTTTTTCCCTGGAGGATAAATTAAGTAGTTGGAGCAGTAGAGTTATACATTTAGGCAAAAGAATGGATGGTCTAACAAGCTACTTGTCCATAATAATTCCCTCCCAAGACCAAGTTCTCTTTTCATACAGGTGATAATTGAATATACCCTTTGGGAATAATTATGAAGAAAGAAGATACACGTAGTATGGATTTAGGAAAAGTAAAAAGAAGTGTAGTGCATGATGGAACAGGGATTTGAGAATTTTGCAATGTAGCCTGAAGTTTCCAACACATTTTTTGGATTAAAATGTCAAGATATAGACCTTGATATTTTGGTTATTTCGGGTCTATGGAGAGGATGGTGTGAGAAAAAGAGGGTAGTAGAGTGAGAAAGAAACCTAGTGGTGAGTTTGTGTTAACAAGAAGGCCCTGGTAACTTGACCACCATCACTATTAGTACTGCTGCTCCCACAGCTACCACAGGGCGTGTGCCACACTCTTTTCTAGGAGCTTGCTGAATCTGTATGAGAAGGATGTGCTGACCCTGTGTGGCAAGTTCTCTAAGGCTGAGGCACCAGAGTTAATTTGCCTGAGGCCACACAGCTAGTAAGTGGCAAATGGCTTGTGAACCCAAATCCTCTGTTCCTGGGAGGCACACCCTTCACCTCTTGATTCAGCAGCTAGTCATTTCCAGTTTCCTGCCTCTGCTCATGCTGTTTCATGCTCATGACTTAGTGGCCTCTTTCCACCCTCCCTGCCCCTCACCTGGCTAGCTCTTCATCCTTCAGGTCTGAGCTTAGATGTCATCCTCTGCACACTTTCCCTGGAGCCTCTGGGCTGGGTCCCTGACCTCACGGTCTTCAGGTGGGAACTGTGAGTGCGTCTGTCATAGCACCTACCACACCCTGGTACCTTTCTTCCTTATCTTGAGTCTTGCGGTCTTTTGCCTCTCCTCCTCCTTCACTTTCATGAGGTACAGCTGACTTGACCTCTTTAATAAGAATTTCTAAATCAGTTCCTTCCTCCCTACTCCTGATACCAGTTTTCAGATACCATCTGCAGTCTGGTACACACCTGGCCCCACCACACCCTCAGTGACTGCTCTTAACCTGGTTGTCCTCTAGTCTTGCTTTGTCCTCACTTTAGCCCTGTCTCTTAACAGATGGCTGCCTCGCAACACCCAACAACTCTTTGTTCCAGCCCCACCCCACCCTCAACCACCCCTCCCAGCAGGCGGTCAGTGCATCTGTTCACGTGTTATTCATGTGCACCTGAAATGCCCTCTCCTCCCCCTGGCAAACTCCTGCTCTTTGTTTCAGCCAACTTTGTCAGGGTTTGCATTCAGAGACCACAAGGTGGCCCCTCTGCTGGACCCAGCAATGGTGTACTCTCATGGCACCCTTTGCCTGTCATTGTCACAGGGCTCACTACCTTGCACTCCAGTCTCCCTTTGCTTCTGCTTCCCCCACTACCTAGGAGCCTCCTGAAGGCAAGAACTGGTAGATTCAGCCCCCTTGTACACACTCTTACCTGTTTAATGCTTCTACTCTCCATGCTGCTGCTTTTGAGTGACCAGTTTTTCAGCCGATCTCCACTGATGCACAAGGAAGCCTTCTCTGATTGCAAAAGTTGGAATGGGTCACTCTATTGTGTTAAAATTTCTAACACAGAAATTGCCTTCCTCCCTAGCAGATGTGAATCTCTGAAGGCAAGATTGAGTCTTGGCTGCCTTTGTGACTCTTTAGAACCTACCACAGACCTGGCACATTGTAGATTTTAAGTGATTTGGGACAACCCAAAAAGTAGTATGTTAATGCTTAGTACTTAGACTCTATTTACTGCATAAGTACAAATTAGAAAAAGTAACTATAGTACAGGACTTGCTTTTGCCCATCCCTTAGCCCTCAATTAAGCAAGGGATTTTACAAGCAAAATCTAAAGTTCTTCGCCAGCTCTGTTAACAGGTGGTCTTCTTAGACCCAAACATATGTAGATGACATTCTTACCTCAAGGAGGGAAGAAAGTCCTCCATTACCTTCTGAAGGTCATATGATTGCAAGTATAAGAAATAATCATGGATTCTGAAAAGGAAACAACTCCAGCTTATTATACCTATATTAGGAGAATTTCCACCAAATATGAAATCTGTAATGAAAAGTCACAGGTCTCGAGACAGCAAAGTGGGGATAGCTCACTAAGCTGCCGCAGGCCATAAAGAGATAATTTTTAGGAGTAAGTGCCTACACTTCTGACAAGCAATTCTCAGTCTGCCATTCTAAACACGTTGGATTAGCTCCTTTCTTAATGAGTCCTTCTGTATCTGTGGGCCTATCCCAATAAAGGAGGCACACCACTGAAGCAAAATGAGATGTCACAGCTTCTCCATGGTTAAGCTAACACAGCACATTGTAAACATCCCTGATTTCCATTTATATTATGATTTGCAAAGGATATTTCTATCATTTAGATACTCATGCAATATTGACTTTTGTTACAAACTGCCATTTAAAGTAAAATGTCCTTTGAGATATCATCACATCATTCTCACCATTGCTCGTGAATAAAACTAACATCAGTGGCACAACAGTTATTTTACATTAATTTTTGGCAACGTATTACACATTGCTGGTCTGCTGTGAGATCTTATTTTTTCCCATTAACTTACATTCACTCTTAACGATTTGTAATACTCCACTGGAGGGAAATAAAAATCACACCTCTTTTGAGGCATGTTGACATTGACCAAATATTAACTGCCCTCTTTGTTTTTTTCCTTGCCAGTTTTGTGCAACATACTGGTGCTACCAGGCAGGCAACCCTTTCTTGTGCCTGGAGTTTACATCTAACTGGAAAGACAGGAAAAGGAAAAGATGTTGACAGCCTAGCAATGAATCAGAATTGGGAAAAGCATGGATGCAATGAGAAAACAGAGAAGAGACATCCAAATCTGGGACTGGGATGACTTGGGGATGGGAAGGGTCAAATTGATGTTTGCTATGGAATAAAGAGAAGGTGGAACATATTCGTTTTCTAGAGCTACTCTAATGAAATGCCGCAAACTGGGCGGTTTAAAACAACAGGAATTTGTTCTGTCCCTGATCTGTAGGTTTATAAGCCCTGTTGGCAGGGCTTGTTCTTTCCCATGACTTTGAGGGAAAACCTGTTCCATGGCCTCTCCTAGCTTCTGTGGTTGCCAACAGTCCTTGGCATTCTTTGGTTTATATATACATCACGCCAGTCTCTCCATCTTTTTAGGACTTTCTCCCCGAGGGTCTAAATTTCACTTCTTATGAGAACACCAATCATACTGGATTTAGAATTCACCCTAACTCAATATGAACTGGTCCTAATTTGATTATATCATGCAGATCTTATTTTCAAATAAGTTCATGTTCATAGGTTCGAGGTGGACCTAAATATTAGGGGACAGTATAAAACTCAGGATAGAGGTCATTTAAGAAACAGAAAGCAGTGTGACTGAAGGAAGAGCCTTGTCATATTTGCACAGCCACCCATACCTAGATCCTTCTCAAATGGTTGGATGGGAAGGTTTTGGGGGTCCTAACAAGAGGCATAAGGCTTAAGGCAGAGTGCAGAGACTTGTGTACCAAACCCAAGAATTCAAACTTCGTCATGAAATGCGTGGGTGCCATTGAAGGATTTTAATTCTGGGAGTTACATGATCATATTTGCATTTTGAAAAACCTCTCTGGCAGCAGTGTAGAAAATTGAAAAAGGTACAGATTGGAAGCAGAGAGATTATTTAAGAAGTTCTTGAAATAATTCTGGCAAGAAATGATAAGAGCCTACATTACATCAGCACAGGGAGATTTGGGAGGTGGGTAGGTAGAGGAGATATTACAAAGACGGTATCTATAAGACTTGGTGGTTAGTTAGGTGTGAGGAATAGGAGGCCAGAATGGCTTCAAAGTTTCTGGGTTGACTGAGGAGATGGAAGGGATGTTCTCTGAGATCAATAAAAGGAAGAACATGCTTAGAGGTAAAAATAAATGAATTGGGGGCATATTTAACTTCCAATATCAATAAGACTTCAAAATGAAGATCTTGGGGGGAGGGGGAGGGGTATGAAAGATGCTAAAATGAGATCGACAGACATTGTTACCCTAAGTACATGTGTGATTACATGAATGGTGTGAATCTACATCGTGCACAACCATAGAAACAAAAAGTTGTACCCCATTTGTGGACTGTGAATCAAAATGCAGTCCATAAAAATAAAAAAATAAATTAAAAAAAGAAAAGGAAAAAATGAAGATCTGCTATTTTTGAAGATCGATAGGGAGTTCTCACTGGACATAGATTTGAGATTTATGAACACATTAGTAATTGGGTCCCATGGTATGAAGTTTGAAGAAGATCTGGGAAATGCCAGTATTTGTGAAATAAACTGAGGAAAAAGAAAATCTAAGAAATGACATCAAGGAAGAGACTTCTGTAGAGAAAAGAAGAAAACCAGGGAAAAGCGTGCAATAGCTACATGGATTAGGAAAGCGTTTTCCTGGTATTAGAGATTTGACCCTACTGTGGAAAACCATGGGCTCTACAGGGTGGGCTTGCAGGTGGTGGGTGGAGGGACAGGAAGGAGTGGTGGCATCTCTTTCAAATAAAGGATTCTTTTGGAGACATGTTTTTAAGGAAGGTGAGGGATTTCTCACACTGCTGCTGGAAATTTTTGGTAATGTGAAATACAAATTTTCCATTCATGCTCCATGGCATGGGCATTCCTCATTGCCCACCCTTCCCAAATCTGTTCCTTTTCTTTCTGAAACACCACTGTTTCCTGTTGGGGAATTACTTCTTTCCTGTGCATTTGGCCTTAATGGAACTGTTGGTGAGGGTGCCTTGCCTTCTCCTTCCCAGTCTTCTCCTACTCAAAATCCAGGGCTTCCCTCCCAGGACATTGAATCTGGAACCTTTAAATTGAAACAAGGGTTTAAGGAATGGAGTGACTAGAGTTTATTCCAGTAATAATTCCCCATTATGTCCTGCTTTCTACCCTTTTGCAAACATGCTTCCTTAAGTTTCCCTTCAATTTTATGCCTATTCCAGATCCTTAGGCTATAGTACCTAAGACTCTGGAATTAAATGCTGGAGTTCAAATTCAGGTTTGGCCACTTCCTAAGTGACCCAAAGCAAGTTACTTAACTTCTCTGTGCTTCAGTTTCCTCATCTGTAAAGCAGGGCTAGTAATAGTACCTACTGTATTGGGTGTTCTAGGAATTAATGAGTCCAATACTTACCATGGAGACAAATCAAAGTAAGTGCTTTAGGTGTTGGTTTTTATTATTCCAATAAGTTCTTCTTCTCTATAGGTTGACCAGGATCATTTATTGCTATGTGCCACCAAAGAATCCTAATTGATGCCTCCCTTTTTCCAAATTACTAGCATTTTATTACACTGAATTTGCAAATGCAGACAAAATTAATAATTTGATAGAGATTGATCATATGACAATTTGGAGAGAGAAGGAGAATTAAATATGCCATTACATTTGTGGCAAATGGGTGAAAGCACTTACGTAAGTAAAGGAGGATAACAAGAGATGTTAATGGCATGTTTGTGCCAAATTTTGGAAAACAAAAATGTGGGAGAGTTTTTCAAATTATTTTGAAAAGCAGTAGCTCCATGAGTTCCAATCAAAACTATAGGAGCGCATCTCTTCCTGCCAGACTCTAGTGGGTAGAAGACCAAGCACCATCCTGCCCACTTAAAATTGAGAGAAGGAGGAATGATGCAGCAACTTTGAATCCCCATCATGGGTAACAGGGGAGAGCTTGGGAAACACTGGATGGACTGTGTTAATGCGTCCGACAATAACAGTCTCTGCCTCTCTCCCCTGTTTCTTTACAAATTGTAGGGCATTCACACTATCTTCTAATACATTTATATTTCTTCTTGTATTCATTTGTTTTCTATTGCTATAATAAATTACCTACCTGTAGGCACTTTAGAAAGAAAAGAAGTATATTTGGCTCATGGTTTTGGAAGCTGAAAGTCTAAAGGGCATGGCATCAGCTCTTGCATGGGACCCTTTGCATCCCATCATAGCAGATGATATCTGGCAAGAGTACATGCCAGAGGGAGAGATCACACAGGGAGAGAAGAAGCCAGAGAGAGTGGGAAGGGGCCAATGGTGCTCTTTTATTAAAAAATCTATCTCCAGAACTAACATGGGGTCCCAGAGAACTAAGTTAATTTATTTCAAGGGCAGCATGCCCAGTGACCTCCCATGAGGCCCCACCTCTTTGTTTTTGTTTAATTTTGTGTTATGGTTTGGGTGTGAGGTGTCCCCCAAAAGCTCATATGTGAGATAATGCAAGTAGGTTCAGAGGAGAAATGACTGGGTTGTAAGAGTCTTAACCCAATCAGTGAATTAGTCCCCTGATAGGGATTAACTGAGTGGTAACTAAAGTGGTATGGTATGCCTGGAGGAGGTGGGAATTGGGATGTGACTTTGGGTATATATTTGTATCTGGAGAGTGGAGTCTCTCTGTGCTTCCTGATCATCATGTGAGCTGCTTTCCTCTGCCACACTCTCTGCCATGATGTTCTGCCTTACCTCAAGTCCTGAGGAATGGAGCTAGCCTTCTATGGATCTAGGCCTCTGAAACTGTGGGCCCTCGAATAAATGCTTCCTCCTCTACAATTGTTCTGGTTGTGTCTTTTAGTCAGAGTAGCAAAATAGCTAACTAAAACATTTTGTTTTTGTTTTTGTCAGTACTGGGGATTAAACCCAGGGCGTCACCACTAAGCAAGCACTCTACCACTGAGCTACACCCCCAGCTCTTTTATTTTTTAAAGTGCTTCAGATAAAGTCTCACTAAGTTGCCCAGGCTGACCTCAAATTTCCAGTCCTTCTGCCTCAACCTCCTGAGTAACAGGGATTGCAGGCACATGCCACCATACCCCACTTTTTGAAGTGCTGCCTCTTAAAGGTCCCGCCATTTCCTAATATCAAGGACCAAGCCTCCAACACATGAACCAGTGATGGATAATCCACATAGAAACTACAGCACTTCTCTTGTATCTTTCAAGGCTTGCAGATGAGTGAGGGGTAAGTATCCTGCTTATGTAAAACAGCTTATCTGTGTTTTTCTGTAGAGGAATGTAACAGATATATCTGCTAGTCTTTTTGCATATTCAAACAAAGGCAAAAATCCAAATTCTAAGAAATAATAGAAGTAACTAGTAATTAATAAAAGGGGTCTATCATCATTGTGGTTTGATATGTGGGGTCCCCCAAAAGCTCATGTGTGAGGCAATGCAAGAACATTCAAAGGTGAACTAATTAGATGATGAGAGTTGTAACCTAGTCAGTGGATTAATTCACTGATATGGATTAACTGGACGGTTATTGAAGGCAGGTATGGTGTAGGCAGGTATTGTGTAGGCTGGAGGAAAGATCACGAGGGCATGTTTTGGGGGTATGTATTTTGTCCCTGGTGACCAGAGCTCTCTACCTTCTTCCTGGTTGCCATACCCTTTCTGGTTCTTTCCTTTGCCATACCCTTTGGCCATGATGTTCTGCCTCACCTTGGGCCCAAAGCAATGGAGTCAGACATCAATGGATGAAGACCTCTGAAAATATGAGCCAAAATCAACTTTCTTCCTCCAAGTTGTTCTTGTCAGGTCTTTTGGTCATGGTGATGCAAAATTTACTAAAACAATAATTAAGAAAGATTATATTAAAGATGAAATAGACTATCATTGGCAAAACATATAATAATCTTAATAAAATAAATACTTCAAAAGAGCCCTAAAGATTAGTACACAGACAAATTGTAGAATAAATAAGAAGTAAATGCTATATAAGATAAAATTATTCATGATTATTGCTGGTACATCGTAGGTGCACAATAAATATTTTTGAAAGAATGGTTGATGTAATCAAAATTCATTACTAATTTCAAATATATCCTATATTATCTACAGCATGGCAGAAGGACAAGATAGCTCTGAGCTCAAAGAAAGATCTTACTGTTTATTTCTGTTCTGCTAATTAAAGCAAGAATTTCCTGGAATCCAATTCTCTTAGGACAGGTAATGCTCACAGAATCTTTCCTTGAAATGAAGTCTCCCCAGTTTAGGTTAATTGTAAACGTTATTCATTATGAAACTGAGAACCCCATGTGAAACTGACCCCCCCCCCGTTAAGATCAGTAAGGCATAATGGAGTTTTGTTCTTCCTTTTTCTTTATGAAATGTATCAGCAAATATAAAATTGGGTGATCAGTATTCCAGATTGCCCTACAGTGATAGCATTACGGTTAGTCCTTGCTGGTGATGTGGACAAGGAGGGAAAAATAGGTCTACTTCACTGAAGGAAGGAAAAAATCTCAACCATGGAAAGGGGTGCTCATTCACTACCTCTGGAGCTCCTTGCAGGGCTGGTGGGAAATGGGCGATGTGGAAGCAGTGCCACATTCAGCTCCTGCTCCTCCAAGAGGAGATGTGAGGATTATTTTGTTTGCCAGGCCACGGAACTGCCCAAGCAAATCTTATCCATCTGTCAGGGAATTGTTTTCAAGAAGGAAGAAGAAAGCTAACCTCTCGTCTTTTCCGTTTTGATTCCTTTATTCTATCAATTCTAATATACATACAACTCAAGGTCAAAGAATTTGAGAACTCCATCTAGCATTGAGAGGCTGCTGGCTCTAGGAAGGTATTATCATTTGAATATTGGTTAGACTATCTTGATTAGCAAACTGTAGGCATCTCAGTCAAAATTTAAATTAGCTATCCTGCTTTCATTCATTTCATTTACCCAAATCACAAGGCCAAACCTATCTTGTAATCTGGCCTTCTTCCCAAATAAGGGCATGGTTCTACTCTTAGGGTAATGGCTTCCCACCCATGCCTACAGTTGGATGCACAAACCACACATGTACACACACCATATACACATACACACAGTTTCTCTAGTCCTCTTACTGGGAAATTTAGAAGCCATTGGGATATAGTACTTGTCAAAGAGAATGAAGTTCCTCTGACCACATCTGTAGCCCCTGTACCTGGCTTGCCTCAGTGGTCTCATTTGGTGTCTAACACTGGGCCATCCATACCTACTCATCTATCTGACAGTAACTGACTATTGCCAGGGTAGAACAGCAACCCCCACCTGCTCTTTACCCACCCATCTCAGTGTGGATCTAATTAGCTATTCATCATATTGGGAGGGTAGACAGCACAGGGAAGACAAAGTAGGGAAAGAAATACTTGCTTGACATAGGCATCTACTTTCCCACAGCATCATCCTGGCAGACCAAATCTCTGTCTGGTCCCTTAAGTCCTGACTGATTCCTCCTAAACTGCTGTCTGCCCTAGTCCTATATGTCACTGTTGCCTCAGTCACTGCCAACTCTCCAGTTCCCATCCAGGCAACAGGCACCACTGGAGTGGATGGCGTTCAGGGAGTTCCAGACACAGCTTGGCAGATGGAGGGAGAGTAAACCTAGGAAATGTGTTCCTGAAGGGACTTTATGACACAGGAAGCCAGCCACTAAGTTACCTGGGACTGTGTTCACCAAGTAGCCTCAGTGCTTAAAGTTGGAGGTTTCATGTGTGTTTTATTGAGATTGTTTCTATGGGGGTATTCAATAATACCCAGTTAAACATTTTTTAATTTAGTTAAACTATTGCAGCCCTGCATTATATCCTAGAACATTTGCATCAGAGCCAAAAGAGCTTTCCAAAGAAAAATTTGACCCTGAGCATAGGAAGTCCTTTTGGCAGGAGGGATGACCTGCTAACCCAGCAAAAGGTCCACTTGAGCCAACTGAAATCCCATAATAGATGCAAACTCCACCTCCATCTTGGCTGGCTTCCATATGAAGTAGTTCCTGATTAACACAGAGATTGATTCTACAGAGGTGGGGGAACTCAACAATCTGCAGTTTCTTTTAAAGCTTTCCAGATCATTCTGTTGCACAGCTAAATTAGAATCCTCTCATCCAGACCAACTTTCTCATTTCCCCAGACAAAGGACCCAAAGATCAAGTTCCATGTCTTTGAAACAATAAAGTTCTTCCTACTGACTGATACTGCCTTCCTGAAATTCTTTGGAAATGCCTTCAGGGACACTATGAAAATTAGAATAATTACAGGTATGTGACACTTCCCAGTGGAGATATTCTGAAAAATGTGTAATTAGGCAATCTCATCATTGTTGGGACATCATGGAGTGCACTTGCACAAACCTAGATGGGGTAGGTCATTCACTCTGGGTGGTCCCGGATATCATCAAGAGATTTAGTGAACTGGAGGTCTAAGAGGCTGTGGCCAGAGTACCAGAATCATGGCATACAATACACATTTTTTTATAAGTAAGAGTACACTCTAGAATAAAGATTTGAAACTATAGTGTGGTAAACAAGCTGGTAACATTGTTGTTTATTGTCCAGTTTTATGTACTGCACTTCTGTGTTCTACACTTTCATATGAACGGCAGTGCAGGAGGTTTCTGTCCACCAGCATCTCCACACACCCGTGAGGAATGTGTTGTGATGACATGTTATGACGCTACATCACTACGCAATAGCAATCTTTCAACTCCCTTATACTCTCGCAGGATCTCATGGATCACCCTTACATAGCTGGTCTGTCCTTGACTGAAATGTCATTTTGCAGCACATTACTAACAAATAATTGCCTTTTTGTAACAACAGTATCAACGTGGAAGGGCAAGTAATTTCTTAGTGCTATTATGAAACAAATTCTGACTCCATGGACCCCTGGACAGAGGCCCGTGAACTATACTTGAGAACTTGGAAGCAGACAATCAGCTTTCTTGCTGTTATCACACATTTTAATAAGGGCAGTCATGGCAAGCAGAAATAAACATGCTTCAGTTTAGCAAGTCAGTAAGTTTCATTTCATCGAGCAAAACTGAATGTAAGCATGCTTTATGTTGACACTAAATATTTAAAAAGGACTTTTGAGTTATTTTCTCTTTGATCACCCTTCATGTATTGTGCTCCACATGTTCTAGATTCTTTGTACTGAGAAGGAAATGGTACCTTCATTGGGCAGAGTCTTTGTGTGGTCAACACCTTTTCCCCATTTGATTCATCCTCTCCACTTTGAGAGTCAGGAATCCCTCCATTGTCTGCCCTTCCTGCTCTGTAATTATCATTGGCTTCTCATCTGTCCTTCTTATTTCACAATACTCTTCTAGAGGCCAGAATCTGTGTTTATTCATTTTGCATCTTAGGTGCCTACTGGACTACTTAGTGCATTTAATCATGACATTGAACACAGCAAGAAGGATCATACACCCTTTGTAAAAAAGGACACACATGATAACATATCAAGTCATAGATATTGTATACACTAGTCATTTGCAGGGCATATCATACAGATTGGTTGGCTAGAATAGAGCCTGTGAAAGGTGTTTCTGTAATCATTAGGCAATTTTTAAAAACAAGTTTATGTCTTAACAATTTCAGAAGCAGGAGTGATGAGGCTCTGTGGCTATAGATCTCTATTACTTCACATTAATTTTCCTACAGCTTCTTAGAACTATCTCAATTGATGTAATATTCTGATTCAAAATGAACATGACCTTCATGAGATTTAAACTTTGATGCTCTGTGATGATTGGATTAATGTTTTAATTAAGGTTATCAATTAATTGAATTTTGGACTTGGGAACATGTTTATTAATTTGCCTATAGTATAAACTGAGTGAGATTGCCATGTAATAAATTTAACAAATCTTACTTAGCTTTAGAAAAATATGTGGTCTACCAAAAAGATATGCTTTATTCCTTTCTCATCTTCAGCATTTTTGAAGTTCCATGTGGTAGATTCTGTCATACTCTGCACACGTGGTTTCCTAACCACGTGGAGCTCTGAGGTAAGCTCACTGTTTCCAACCCGTGGGTCACTGTGGATATCAACTTAGTGAGCTACAGATAGCAGTCTCAGATGGAATGGTTTTGAATAAAAAATATCAGAAAATGCATATTGTTTTTCTTCACATTTGATTCTGCTGAAATAGATAAGCAGTTGGATATGAATGTGTATACCTGTGTTGCAACGTAACTTTTATAGTGAATTGGGTCAAAAAAGATTGAAATCCATAGGTATAACTGATTGACAAAGAAAACTTGTAATATCCTAAATATTCCATTGAAGCAAGAGTCCTATTAAACACAATCCTTTTTGGGGGGAAGGAGGAGGTGGTACTGGGATTTAACTCAGGGCTGTTTTACCACTGAGCTACATTCCCCAGCTCTTTTTATATTTTATTTTAAGTTTCTCAGGTTGTCATCAAACTTGTGATCTTCCTGCTTCAGCCTCCCAAGTCCCTGGGATTACAGACATGTGCCAACTGCAAACAATCATTTTTTTTTTTAAGTTAGAAACTTTGCATTAGAAAACTATGAAATAAATGCAGGAGAAATTGAAATTTGAGTTGAATGCTGGAATAATTGAGAAAATAAAAAGAAAATTTCGTTTTTACAAATTCCTAACTAGTAAGTGCTGTGATAATCTCAACTGCCATATTGGTATGACTGACCATGAATTTCAAAAGGAAATTCCTAATGGGTCAGCAGAGATGTTTGTGGTGTGGTTGAGTGTGATCCCTCTCAAATCCCAACCACAGTCTTTGCTGTTTTGTGACTCTATCATCTCCCTCTTTCTGCCCATTTCCTGCAGTCTTTTGTTAGAAAACTAATTTTTACAGCCTTCCCACTAAGATACAAGCCCAGGTTCTTGTTTTTTCTATCATGCTCCTGATCCTGTTAGAGTCTGTCATTCAGGCTACTGTAACAGAATGCGAGGCTAGGTGGTTTATAAACAGCAGAAATTTATTTCTCACTGTTCTGGATGCTGGAAAGTCTATATCAGGCACTGGCAGATTCAGCATCTGGAGAGGGTCCTCTGCCTGGTTCATCTGCATCTTTCTAGGGCAGAAGGACATTTGAGAGCACTTGAGATTCTTTTTATAAGAACAGCAATCCTATTTATGAAGGTGTTGCCCTCATGACCTAATCACTCCCTAAGGCCCGACTTCCACATGCCATTGCATTGAGGATTAGGGTTTAACAGGTGAGTTTGGGTGGGGTGGGTGGGCATAAATATTAAGTCTACAGCAGAATCCAAAGCCTGGTAATTCTTTCTTCATCCATCCATGGCCTTCTTTTTCCACCACCCTTCTCTCTACTTGTCCATACTATTGTTTTAACCATTTATCCAATCCCTTTACTTCACTCCCCTTAATATTCCTCTGGTACTATGAACTGGTCTTTCATCCTACCATTCCTGTCCTGGAAGCATGTCAATAAGCTGATAGGCTGGGCATGGTGGCTCATGTCTGTAATCCCAGCAGCTCGGGAGGCTGAGACAGGAGGATCACGAGTTCAAAGCCAGGCTAAGCTATTTAGTGAGGCCCTAAGCCACTCAGCAAGGTCCTAAGCAACTCAGCAAGACCCTGTCTCTAAATAAAATACAAAAAAAGACCTGGGGATGTGGCTCAGTGGTTAAATGTCCCTGGGTTCAATCCCTGGTGAAAAAAATAAAATAAAATAAGCTGATAAAGAATGTAGGCTCTGAAGCCAGCAGTATTACTTATTAGCTATGTGACTTTAGGCAAGTTAATTAAATCTTCTGAACTTTTCATCAATTTTAAAAACAGTTACATGAGTACTACCTTTTGGGATTATTTTGTGGTTAAAGTGAGATAATACTTATGAAATCTGTAGAACATAAGAGCACCTGGAGCACATACATGCTTGATAAAATATGTTTCTGTGTCATCACACATTGCCACCCTTCTGGATGGGGTATATGCTCTTCGGGCCACCACTGTCTACAGATTGCACATCGTATCCATAATGTTACTGAGATCCTGCTTCATAACCTGAGCACCTATGCCTTAGCACTGTAACCTTTTAAATGTTTAGGTCCTATTCTTCTTCATCGCCATCTCTGAGATGGGTATCTGGGCTTACAGGCTGCACCAGGTTGCAGCATGTGCATAGGACTTACTTTCTGTCATTCACTTGGCCCTTAGCAAGAGATCTCCATAGTTATTGTTTCTCCTTTGTGTCTCTTGAAGACTAAATTTACAGAAGGGATGTCATAGCAAACAAAGAACAAAATACCAAACACAATGTAATGAATACAGACAAAAGAAGAGGGTTCGAAGAATAAGAAATAGATGGGTATTGTATTCAAGACTCAGTGAGATACCATATTTGTCTGACAACTTGGATAAGCTATTTGATTTTAATTTACCTATGTTTTCTTGGCCTAGAAGAGAACTACAGGGAGACTTACTTAGTCACCAGATTTTATGTAGATCTTGAAAGTTACCAGTGTTTATCTACTTTCTTCATCCCTGAGAAGCTCTACCACTACCAGATGGAAGGAAGACCTTTTATCTTTATTTCCCAATTCCTGTTTTTCTTTTATTTACATACAAAACTAAGGGTCTAGATAGTTTTAAAATACAGCAATAGAACTGCATCTATAATAATAACATCAAAGAATTTATTACAGTGTTATTGGAATTAATGAGTGTTCATATCAAGGACTGGATTAAACATGAAGAGCCAACCAGTTTTTAATTATACAAAAGAAAAAGGAAACAGTAGATTTATAATAACAACAACATACATAAATTACCTAGGACTATCTGTAATAAGAAATGGACATGAACAAGCCCTCCAACACTCTAATAAAAGTCACAAAAACTTGAATAAATGATCCCACAGGGTAAAATAGAAAGCCGTTAAAAAAAAAAAAAAAAAAGCCATTCTTGCTAAACTAATCAGAACAAGTCATAAAAAAAAAGAAAAAAAAAACCCAAGGGGATTCAAGTGGAATTTGACAACACTTCTGCTGCTCATCTGAAATAACTTTTTATAGAGGCTTCTTTTTTTCAGTATTGGGGATTAGACACAGGGGTGTCTACCACTGAGCTACACCCCAGCCCTTTTTACTTTTTATTTTGAGACAGGGTCTTACTAAGTTGCCCAGGGGATCTCTTCTAAGTAGAAATAAATCTTGTCATGCCACTTTCTCTGGATCTTGATAACAATTTACCTGAAGTGTACCTCAAAATCATGGGTGCTTCTTCCTTTTCTCCTTCCAATGAATCTTCTGAAACTTTACTTTACAATCATTCAAAGTCTTTTGTAAAACTTAAACTATTTTTCTTGCTTTCATAACCAATTCCTCAACAGACGTATAAATATTCAACAGCTGGTTCTATGGGGTAGGCAGAGCACCTGGATTTACATTTTGCCACTTTCCATGGTGTAAATATTCCCACCATAGCTGATTTCCAGCTACTTTCATGAAGTCGCTGATAGTGAAGTTGACAAGAGTTGCACAGATGACTGTGTGAGGCTGCTCTGCACCCAGCAGGCTACAGGCTTGCTAGTCCATCTCTCACCACTTATGTACTATGCCCAGAATTTCTACATGAAAGGGAATTGCAGAACAACATAATTAGAAGGGGAAGCTGCACAGCATACTAGTCACTGTTTTCACTGGACTGCATGTTTTCACATGAGTCAGGAGGCATTAAATGATAGCAGAGATAAGACTGGCCAAAGCTCCCCTTTCCATGCCATTCCCCCACCCTTGCCATGGTCACTCATGGATGTGTCTAGCCTTGTTCCCTGTGTGTCAGTCTTTTAGGTGATCTTTCCAACATCCTCCTGAGCATTGTGGTTGGAAATCTTGGAATCACCTTTGATTCTTTACCTTGCTTTGCTTCCTATGTGCCACCAGTCATTAAATGCTGCCCATGACACTCTGTAATAGTTTCCATATCCTTTTCTTTTTATATTCCTATTAACAATATTGATGGATTTCTCCTAGCCTCTTGTATGAAAATAACCTCATAATTGATCTCTCTGCTTGTGAGTTCTTCCCTGCCAGTCAGTCCAACTTTAAATCTGCTTCATTTGTGAACTTCCTAATTGTTTCACAATTGTTAAAAACTGTTAGTAGTTTCCCACTACCTATCAGAAAAGTCCAGGTTCATTAACAAAGTCAGTAAGGCTTCCTAGTGTGACTCTTATCTAATATGTCGGCTTTTACTTCCCAGTAGTAGCCACTTTTTTATGCAACTGTGTACCAGTGTCAATACGTATACAGAGAGCATCCAATTTGATAATCCAGGCATATCAGGCATCTATTAGATGATAAATGTTTTCATGCATGCCCAGGTTTAAACTCCAGGACAATCCACCGGCCCAGAATAAATGGTATATCCCCACCTTTCTCTATGTGGCTTCCTCTGAAGCCCTCACTCTTGTATACCTGACATCCTCCCCTACAGACAAGGGAAAAAGGGAAGGAACATTTCCCAAAATCAGAAGTAAAAGAGAAATGACTGTGATATCTATCTTAAACCAGAAGCCAGAAACTGGGGCCCAGACTGGAAAGAATGTCAAGGACCAAGAGAGAGTCATGATAAGCAACTCCTGGAAAAGGCTGTTGAACCATGGCCATCAAATACCTCTGTCTCAGGGCAACAGCAAACCTTCTAAAGCTGGCTACACACTGTGAAGCAGCAACATATCTGACTACCTCACTGAGCAGGTTTAACCCCAGATTTCTAATGGAGTCTCATTTTGGAATTGGAACTCATGTACAGAACTGGTTTAGACCAAGAGCTGATCTGATGTTGGAAAAACCAGAAAGTGCTTTGAGATAAAGCAAAACTTAAACACACAACTCCAGAAAACATTCTTCCCAATCTGCATGAATTCACAATGGGAAATTCAATGTTTTCACATAGATTTTTTAAATGGGAAACCTCTGGGCCATAGGGCTTGATTTGGTAGTGATCTTCTTTCTTCATTCTTACTCTTATTTACATTTTTTTGCTACATTTT
Source organism: Glaucomys volans (assembly GCA_020662805.1). NCBI lineage: Eukaryota > Metazoa > Chordata > Mammalia > Rodentia > Sciuridae > Glaucomys > Glaucomys volans. The sequence goes on along the minus strand of JAJEJO010000575.1, from coordinate 862,070 downwards.
ACATAACTGAAATAAGATTGTTTCCAAGGTTTTAAAATCCTAAAGAATAAAGTTTTTTAAATCATACATAATTCCACCATATATTAACCCATTAATATTTTAATATATTCTCTCCTAATATCTTTACTAAATGTCTTCTCTATATATTATGTTTGATATATATTTCTTGCAGCCTATAACATCACAACTTAAAATGATATAATTTATCAAAAAGTAAAAATGAATTATAAAAATGATACATATATTCCTAAGATTTTTCTTTCAGCTTAAAACTTTTGACTATAGTATTCACTAACCTGTGAAAGAGGGCCAGATGTTTTCTTGAGAATGGACCCACTGCTTGGAGTCTTGTTACATCTTCCCTACATAAATTCATAGGACCCTCAGTAACTTTGTATTTCACTTTTGTTTCTGTGAAACATAGCAATCCCAATTAAAGCCAAGAATGCTAAGTGTTTACAAATTATTGTCCTATCTTTTACGGTTATTATCAAGAGCAATACATGTTTTTAGGACTCACCTTTGTTAACTTTTTCTAAAGCTTTCCACTTAGTTTCAAAGAAACAAAAATGCTTTTTGCACTCACATTTCATCCTTTTAATGTAATATAGTAGTAGCCAAATTATGTGGTGGCTAGAAGAACTGATGTGAATAAATTTAGTGAATAAATACATCAGTGTATTTATTCACTAAATTTATTTTAGTGAAGCAGAAATAAATTTAGTGAATAAATAAATAAATAAATCAGGAGCAGAGCTGGGCTGGCCCTTCAGAGAGGGGTCTGCCAGCGGCCAGGGTTCTAAGAGTCATGGCTCCTTCAGTAGATTGTACTTTGGGGATGGAAAGCTCGTCAGTAGATGGAGGTTTATTAGAAACCTTCTACCGTATAACCCTACAGTGAACTTCACCATTATTCCCATACTAGTTATTTTCTTTACTTTCTTAGACTGAATTCCTAGAGGTAGAATCATTGGTTCTAAGGGTGTAAATACCTGTGATATTCTTCATCAGTCATTTTATGCTCCCACAAGCAGGACTGGCAATGCAGGTCTCACCCTGCCCTTATAGCCATTGAAATTGTTTTTAAGGTTCACCAATTAAATAAGCAAAAATATGGTATTTCATCACCTGAATATATTGTTATATGAGGTGATGGTTCTCAACTCTGCATGCATATTCACTTCACCTAGGAAGCTTCTTAGAATCTTAGTATCTTATCATTTTAGTTACAAAGTATCTACATTTTTATAAAATAAATAATGTAAATAGCGTATTGATTCATTTTATAATCTATTATAAAATATTAGTGTTTTATATTGGTTTACATGAACAAAAAATCATTGGGGGTCAGGGAAGGAAGGAAGGGAGAAAGGAAAGGAGAAGAAGGAAGGGAGGCCATGGCAACAATAATATAGTCAATAAGAATCAGCTGAAAGTTACTGGAAATGAAATGACACTTTAACTGCCTTGCAGAAAACCATAACATCTATCTACAGTGCTAGACTATATTCCTAGCCACTATTACTTTTATGAATTCATTACAAAGTTTTAAATGTTTAAGAGAACATCCATTGAGCAAATATATGGATTCCCTAGGTTGGAAAGACAAATCTAAAAGGATGTTGCTTGATTTTTGGTATTTTTTTAAATGAATGTATATGCTACATTTTTTCAATGTATTTTAAACAAAAAATAAGTAAGATAATCAGTTACTCACAAGCCCCCCAAAAAGATGCACCCCATCCAGGGATAGAATTAGAGATTTTCTGTCTTCATAGCAGGTAACTGTAGAGGAATAGAATTTATTATCTAAATTAGCCAGTACCAAAAAGAATACTGACATATATGCCTTTATATTAAAAGCATATCTTATCAAATTAAAATTGAGGATAGTATAAGAATACCTGTTGTGGCAATGTAAGTCAATATTTTGAATAGTTATCCCTACAACATCCAGGGTATATAGTTACTTCACCTATATATGTCCTCTAGGGGAGAAAAGTCTATGCTCAAATGTAATTAGTAAAAGTTAAGTGAAAATCACAGAAATGGTGGCACACTGTGAAGGCAAGCCAAAATGAAAAGGCAGCATTCTCTCATTCAACACCTGTCTGCCAGGAGCATATTGTGGGCTGTTCACTGATGTAGGTGCTCAGGGTACATCAATGAGCAAGAATGACAAAAGTGTTGCCACTCAGAGCCCACATTCCAGCAGGGAAAGACAGTCAATGTATAATACAAAAAGTGGGTTAACGTTTTGATGAAAAATGGTACAGAACAGAATAACAATTGAGCACAGCTGGCTTTAGAAGTGACAGAGAGTGGAGGTTGAAGGACTTCCAATTTAGCTGTAGCCTGGTCTGCAGAGACCTCTTTGGAAATGAGACTTATGTGGTTTTGAATTCCAAATTTTCCACTAAGTGTGTGCATTTGGTGAGCTGAACTTCTCTGAGCCTCAGTTTCCTCATCTGTACAAAGACAACCATCCATTGAAGCTTGTCATAAGTAAATAACACACAGGGTCTGGCCAATGACAGAAAGGATATCAGTCTTGAAAAAGAAATGGATCAGATAGTGAGGACATGCTATAAACTGATGAAGTATATTGTGTCTTATTTTATGGGCGATGGAAAACCATTAGAATTTTTACATAAAAGAAGTAGCATATTTGTATGTTTGTTTTATAAAGTTGACATTGGTAAGGAGTGAGGGTACCCTTTCAGAACTGACTGAATGAAACCTATTATATTAGTATGATAAATTCAGTTAAGCCTGGGATAAACCCAACAGGTAGATTTAATAACTGGCAATTAAAATATGTTTTTCAGACTTCATGTCTTGACATTTAATCAGTTCCCAAAATACAGACAGAAAAATAAAAATAAGTGAATTTTTTTCTTAATCATTTCCACTGATATTTCCACTGATATGACCTAATTTCATAGTTTGACTTTAGGTCATCTTTGGATTTTTTTTCTCTGAGGGATGTATAATTCAAAGAGTAAGAACAAGAGCTCCCAGGAATAGGAAAGTGGGGGAGAAGGGAGAAATTAACTGATAAACAGGAGTCAGACAGTCTGGGAAAAGTAACTTAAGACCTTTATTTTGTGGCCTAAGAGACATCAGTATAAAAACATTTCCTGGCTGTTGATTTTGAAAAATACTAACATTGCCTAGCTGGGAGCTTGTAGATAGCCAAAATGGATCAGGAAACTATGGTTTCTTTTAAATAGCTGCATGGTCAGACTGACCTTCACAGCAAAACCAGAGAATTGGAGAGGTGGTGGATTGGGCAGTGCAAATCCATTGTTGCAAACAGGAAAAATTCAGGGTACGTGGATGTCAAGGAGAACTGGCTTTAAAATTTTTCATTATTTTTGAATAGGTAATATATTCATATAGTTTAAAATTCAAAAAATACAAAGGCATATAGAGTGAAAAATCTTCCACCTATATAATATCCCTCGTATATCCAGTTTCACTTCTCTAAAAGCAATGTCATATTTATCTTGCAGCAATATTTTCTGTATACACAAGCAGAGATGCTCATTTTTCCCTTTCTAATACAAACAGTAGCATAATAACTATACTTCTCTGTACCTTGAGGGTTTTTATTATTATTGGGTTTTGTTTCAGTTATTGTTACTATACTTAAAAATGTATTTTGGAGATTATTCACAGGTATTCATTCTAAGGGAATTCCTTTCCATTTGAGGTAACTCTGGTGCCCTTCTAGAACAGTGATTTCCAACAAGGTAACAAGTTTATCCCCAGAAGACATCTGACAAGGTCTGGAGACATTTTTTTTTTAAATTTTTTACAGACTTCATTTTGACTCATACACAAAGGGGGTACAACTTTTCATTTCTATGGTTGTGCATGATGTACATTCATACCATTCATGTAATCATACATGTAGAGGGTAATGATGTCTGCCTCATTCCACCATTTTTCATACCCCCCCTCTCCCCCTCTCATTTCCCTCTTCATAATCTAAAGTTCCTCTTTTCTTCTCTTACCACACACCCCCCCCAACCTGATTATATATCATTATCCACTTATCAGGGAAAACATTCAGCCTTTGTTTTTTGGGAATTGGCTTATTTCACTTAGCATGATATTCTCCAATTCCATCCATTTATCAGAAAATGCCATAGTATTATTATTCTTTATGGCTGAGTAGTATTTATACCACAGCTTCTTTATCCGTTCATCTGTTGAAGGTTATCTAGGTTGGTTCCACAGTCTAGCTATTGTGAATTGAGCTGTTATAAACATTGATGCAGCTGTGTTATGAGACATTTTTGATTGTCACAACTGGAGGTGAAGGTGCTATTGACATCTAGTGAGTAGAGGCCAGGGATGCTGCTGACATTTTCCAGGGTAGGACAACATCTCCTTCTTTTCCTCTCTACAAAGAACTACTGGGTCAAAATGTCAGCAGTGGCAAGGTGAGAAACTCTATCCTAGATAAACGTCTACTTTCTACTGATCACATTAGATACATCTCACAAAGCTTAGGATTCTCCAATCCAACCTACATGCTAAATAAAATGAAGAATCCACTTCCATGCTGCACTGGGGTATATTTTTGTTTGCTATTTTTCTTTTTTTTTATGTTTTTTTTTTCTTATAACACCTCAATTTCTACATAATGATTTTTAGGAAGCACGAGCCCCTCAAAAACCTGACTATATGGATCTTATTTATATTCGTATCCTAAATGGCTGGCACAAAGAAAGCACTTAGCTTATTAAATGAATGAATGGATGTTAATCATATTTCCTATTGTTTCAGTGTGACTTATGAGATTATTTTATTTTTAATCAAAGACGATTATTTTTTTTAACCTTTACTTACATTCTCTTAATTTCAAATGTCCATTTTTCTTTAAACTTACATGGACAATTTTTTTCTGTCCGACAGAATAGTTGTGCCAGGAAATGTCAATTGAATTAGAAATATGGGCCTTTTCCCTGATTCAAATGTCTATAAAGTACAACTTATTGTCACAGCATTAAGCCTCTTAATTATATACAGTCTTGCTCATTTACAGCTTCTGATTGAATTTGTCTTGACTCCTCGATTGGATTGAAATCTCCTTAAGGGCAAAAAGCAAAACTTCTATGTACTTCTGATGCCTGACCTTAGTGTCTTAAAGACTGTAAAGCATGAGAGTGACAAATTTATTGATTCTCTCTCTCTCTCTCTCTCACACACACACACACACACACACAAATACACACACACACACACACACAACTCACTGGCCAAACCCAAAGATTCTGATCCCAGCAAAAAAAAAGAAAAAAGAAAAAAAAAGAAAACTCATTAATTTTCAATAGCAGAGCACCCCAGATTCT